>JAANDH010000108.1:309478-331115 GCA_011799765.1 Nymphaea thermarum
TTTCTTTTTTTTTTTTTTTTTTTTTGTAATTTCCAAACTTAAAATCCATGAAAGGAGATTAAGTCAAATGAAGACTAGGCAAGCGATTTGAGCTTGAGCTAAACCTTGTACAGCTTGAAATGGGCAATATATGATTTGAGTCGAGTTAAGTTGGCTGAACTTGAGCTTGACTCCGCCAGGCTGAGCAAAATATCTTTTTTCCATCCTTAACCACATGCCCCCTAAGCGTTGTGCGCCTCAAGTATTAAATTCTGTCCGTGTGCGGGTCAAGTATTGAATTCTCAAAGTGGGTTTAAACTACAATGATTTCCGATGATTTTACCTGGTTAGGTGCAAGCTTTCTACATGTTCACACAGAATTTTCCATTTGAAAAGGAAGGAAGATTTTGTTGATCTCGATGATGATATTGCTTTATTGATATATGATATGTCAACCCGACAACGATCATTTGGAGGCCAAATTGGGGCCTAAGTGCGGATATGATCGCGGGCTGGAAAAGAAGAAACTTGAATGGAGGCACCCTTATGTCTACGAAATCTACGGGCGGCTTAATTAAATTTTCCTCCCTCCCTTCATATTTTCTGTCACCAGTGCCACTGATCAAGGTCGGTTTTCGCTTCACGGCTCGCCGTTTGATAAGTTCCAGAGTATATTTCGCAGTGCACTATACAATCCTTTTTCTTTAATTTGTTGAACAACAAAAATGAATTGGTTCATCTTTGCAATTAATGCATATGGAAATGAAGAGCATGATATATTGCACTATCATTTTTTGCTCTAATTAAAGGAACTTTGGCGCACAGAAACTATGTCAAGAGAAGGCCGAGGAATTATTTTGTATGCAGTTAGTGTACATATTTTCCTCCTGAAGGATTTCTCATACCAAAAGGATTCACATAGGTTGCTTGTGTTAGGTCATATACACCATGAATCTGAGGTTATTTTTTCCTCTTTTTTCCAATTGCCCACCTCTTATTTATTGACTATTTTTACACTTAATAATTCATCTCTTCATTTAAACCCTGTGCTTATTGACAGAAACGGCCTCGTTGGAGGATAGGCTTCCATCCATTTATTAGCAAAAAAGGGGGAGAATATTAAATAGAAACAAATGCCAAGGAAGTTGAAGAAGAGACATGCTAAACAGGTACCAAGGAGATCAATGCGATTAAGTTGGAAGTTAAGATATTATTGGAAATCTTAATACAAGAGCAAGCTGCCTTCATATAGATGAAATGCCCCAATAAATGACCTCTTCCTTCTAGTCGAGGATTGAGCCATTGGAGAAAATGATTTTATTTGGAGACCAACAAACTTTAATTTAAGTCGATCCAAAATAAATGACTCCAAAAATATAAACTTGGGGTTGAACTCAAGCCTTCTTTGGGAAGTAAGAGGGGTTGAGCGGTGGCAGAGGTGAAGCCAGAAACTTTTGGTTGTGGGGTACTAAATATATAGTGAATAAAAAACAGAATTAAAATAGCCACAATTGTAAAAAAAAAAAAAAATAATTGACCTCAAAAAACAAAACAAATAACTATGGTGATGAACAAATTTACTATTGGGTTCAAAAAGTAAATCAAATAACTATAGTTATGTACATTTTAAAAATTGACCCAAAGAAACAAATCAAATAGCTATAGTTATGAATATATTTACAATTGGCTTCAAAACGAAATCAAATAGCAATATTTTTTATAGAAATTTACAATTGGTCTTAAGAAAGTGAAACAAATAACTATAGTTATGAACAAATTCAAATTTGGCCTCATCTCTTTTCATATTCTGGAAATAACGCATGACTGCTTCATCAGTGATGCTACCAAATGTGCCCTTATCAATGTAATTAAGTAACCAAAACATCATTGACCCATTCAACTCTCATTTGTTATGAAGCCGAGCTACAAAATTGTTCATGGCTGGGAATGCCCTTTTAACACTTGTTGTAATTGGTAAAGTTGGTGTCAACTTAATTAACAAATACATTAGAGGAAATACTACATGCTTTCCTGTTATCAATATCACTTTTGCAAGTACTGCCAAAAAATTTAAATTTGCAAACTCTATATGGGTCTTCATATCTTTAATGTGTAGTTCTAATTGACTTCTAACTCTTTCCAAATCTGTTCTGAGAAGGTTTCTAAGATAGAACTCAACAAAACAAATCAACATATCTATATCAAAAGAAGAAAAACAATTTTTGGGCTTAAACATGCCACTAAAAGGAAAAGCTCTCTGTTTGCCCTAGTGAAAGATTATTAAACTATTGATGTCATAAGTCAATGCTAATACAAAACACCTCAATACCATAATGATGCAAACATGTCATCTTTTTAGCTGTATGCGTTGTTTGTCTTTGAGGGGTGCATATGCCAGCTAGATCAAGCTTTGAAATGTCAAATTTATTGCAAAATATAGACATTTTGTTTGTACGAGAGTCTCAACCATCATTTCTCATATCATGTAGACATTGTTTTGATGCAACAACTAACTTCATAACTTCCACAATATCCTGATCTTTTTATTGCAATTGCTTGTGGAAGTGTATCAGTTATCCCCACAATTTTACTCATCAAATGCAAGCCAAACACAACATCAAAATCTCACAATCTATATAGCACGCCAATTGTCTCAAGTTTTCCCCAATTTTATGTTGTCTATAAATTCCAATGTCTTAATCACAGTCTAATACATGTCCATTAAACTGAGTGTAATATCATAATGAAAACTCTATTGAGTATCACAACGTAATCTAAACCTCATATTTTGATTTAATCTTCGTATTTTTTTCAAGTACACCTATCTCAAGTACTTCAGGTATTCTAATATATTATGCTTCCAAAATATCCTCTGATCTCTTACATGAAGTTAAAAAACCTTGACTACCTGGCCAATCTATTGAAAAACAACTCAAATACCTAACAACTTTTGTAACCACAGATGTGCAAACTAGTGGATATAATGTGCAGACTCTTTTTCATTTAATGTAATTAGAGTCTTTAATCCATTAAATGCTTCTCTTATATTGCTTGCTCCATCATAACTCTACCAACGAAAATTTGATATGCTCAATTCATGCTTACAAAATATGTCTTGGACTACTTCTTTGAGTGACATAGCACTTGTTTTGAGAACATGTGAATGCAATAAATCATTCAACTATTTGACCATTTTCATTAATAAATCAGCAGCTAGCTGAAATAGGCTCCTAAGGGTCTAAGCTATATATGCATTGGGCAGGTTGAGCTAGGATTCGTCATTTGGTTCTTGCAATAAGCCTAAGGTATAGGAAGTGGAGAGATCATCCATCACTGCTATCTTGTAGGGTTTAGTGGGAGATGACTTTGCACTGTAGCTTCCTCTTGCTATTGGTATTATTGAGGCCCAAGCAAACAAAGTTGAAATTTCTAATAACTTGGAGGGCCAAATGTTAGTTTTTCCCTTCCCTGCCTTGGCCTCTAGCTAGTCCTTCTTTTTTAAAAACCCTTAGGACAAAGACCTCACATCCAATGAAGACAAAGGAGATAAGGAAAGACCAAAAAAGAAAACCTAATTGGAGGATCACATTAAAGTAAAACTGTTTTAAGATTCCTTTTGCCTAGAAAAGTAGTTTACCCTTTTGGGGATCATTCTACCCTCTGGTAGAGAATGAGCATATTCTAGGAAAAATCACTAGGTTGGATTGCTAGCAAGCAAGAACAAACATCTCAAATTGGGAATTAAATAGGTCATTGGATTGTCCTCTTAAACTCTAATTATGAGTGTCATATGCACCACCCTGCACGAAGAAATTGCATTACTGAAAGATAAAGTTTCTCCGCTTGTCTTCAATTTCAGACTCAAGTTATTCAGTTTATGGCATAACAACTTAGTAATACAAGTTATGTAACATTTAATTCGATGTAATGAGTTTTATTTGTTAAACACCATTTCTATTAGAACTAACATGTTTCTTTAATGTTCATTGTAGACTTGCCGACACCATCAAACTTTGTACGATTTCCACCTTGGCGATAACATTACCGCGAGAGCAATTTATGTTCACGTTTTTGTAACTTTGAACTGCAGTGAATCAGTTGTATTGTAATGTAAGTTTGAACATTAGTTATACATATATTTTCGGTTTATGAACATTTAATTGTGTCGTCTGTTTCATTTGATACATAGAAAATGTAAGCAGGTATCTTGTACATGTATTTCTGATTTTTGAAAAAAATATGTCTTGTGAAAAATAAGAAAAAAAATTAAAACACTTTCACCGATGCATAAAATTCACGTTGATACAGAGTAATAGCAACATTTAGTGGACATTGCCTAAAGTTTTCTTGATGTCCAGGTCATTGTCAGTAAAAATTTGATCGATGTTCAAGAGCATTGTCGGTGTAAATTTACCAACATACGCTGAGATATCAGAAAAAACAGACTATTATAGACGTTCATGGACATTTGTAATAATCACTGTTTACCTATGTGTTGAGTGTGTCCGTGATGGCCCTTCACCGAACGGTGCTCTTGTTCTCTTCACCTATATTGAACCGAAATGTTGATAAAACCTTTATCAACACGTGATCACGTTTCATCGACATGTTTTGGCCATCGGTGATGCCTAGGTTTTTTGTAGTGAAGATGCTGAAGCAGTTTGGGAAGAGAGTTGTTCATGTCCACTTACTAGGAATAAAAAGAAGGACCAGGTTGGAGCACGTTGCCTCTTATTCACTAGGCCAACAGCCTCAGTTTGGTTATCCCTCGATAGACATTAGTTCAGAGGTGTGTTGGGCCCATATCTTTAGTAAAACCATGGGCTGCCTTGGAAAACCACATGTTGATGGAGGACAATCTGTGCCCAAGACAATGTCGATGTGGATAAAAGGGAAGCTTTGAGAGGGACATTGACACATATTCTCACAAAGCAAAGGCCCACTTTGTTAGAGGGTCAATATCTAGCATGTCATTGTTCAAGCTTTGTGGCATTCCCAAAAAAACCCTAGTTTTCATACTTGTTTGTGGAAGTTGTGGTTTTTATTTATAGTAGTGATTTTTTATAGCAAGTCAACTATGAAGAGGAGAGACTGGCAATCAATGTATGGACACAGGGGTTGTCTACCACAAACCAGGACTGTTTCTACAAATGATCAAGAGCACTTCCTCAATATCTTCTCAGATTAAGGGACTCCTCTCTTAAGCAACATGAACTTGTGTAAAACTTTGCTAGCCCATAACTTGTAGAGCTCTTGGAAAGCCTAGAAGAGCTTGTGAATGCTTTGGAATATGGATGTCAATACATCCGATTTTGATTGGATATTTGATTGAAACATTCTGAAAAAATTGGGTGTAGAAAAAAAATTTAATATCCGATAGAATTAAATTGGATCGGTTTCGAATTTAAGGAACAATATTTGATCAATTCAAATTTAAAAAATGACATCTGATTAGATTTGGATAAACATATATCTGATTGGATTCAGATCAGATTTAGTTTTAAACAAATATTCTATATCTAAGGCCCTTATATTTTAAAAATTGGCCACATTTAGTTCAAAATTTGGATTCAGATTGCATGTGAATGTAAAAAATCAAATATGAATCATATTCATATAATGAAATCTGATTTTGGATTCAGATTCGGAACGATTTTCTTTTTGTTCATATTTGAATCCAAATTCGAATCCGAACAATATCAGAAAAGGTGGATTTGGTTAAGAGTGTTTTTAATTTGAATCCAATCCATTGACAATCCCTACTTTGGAAGCAAACTAAGTTAACATAACAATTTCCACCATTGAAGAGGCTCGACCATCAATGCAAAGTCATATCTTCAAACTCAAGAACATAGAGTAGAGGAAGTGTGCAACATAGATTAAAACTAACTGAGACAAAGGATGCACATAATTTTGCCAGCAAGACCCCCATAGAAGATGTAGAAGGAGGAGTAATAGCAGAACAGCCAACATTTGCCTTTGGGTGAACGAGGAAAATGAAGGGAGAGAGGCATTCTTCTACTCTACATCGAGAAATTGCCTCCTTTGCCACATATGTGATGATAAAAGAAAGGGGGGGGGGGGGGGGGGGGGGGGGGGTTGGTCCAACGGGATCATGTAGGGGCTGGCAGGTGGCCAGTCTCCAGTTCGATTCCCTAAGGGACAACTCTCAGTGCTGCAAACAATGGGCCATCAAGCCCGGATGGCATGGCCTGGTCGGCCAGAGATGGCTTGGACTGGCTCAACTAAGAATAGCTTGGCATGAATATGCTATGGAAGAGGCACTTACCTGGTCCCAAAGTTGGCAGCAGCAAGCCACAGGTCGGCAGAAACAGGCCACAGGTCAGCAGTAGTAGACAGTCTAAAATTTATGGATGTTTCCCCTTCGTGCGCAAAGAGATCACCTACAACACTTATATAGGAAACCCTGTTGGCAAAAGAGGCACCGGCCCTCAACAAGTGGCCATTGCGGATGGACAGGTTGGACACATGGTAGCATCAGATGGAAGGAATTCGAATGTGGTGCCTTGGTGGGAATAGATGCTGCTAGATGGCAACCAGGTAGCAATGCCAGGTAACGCCTAGCAGTTGCAGACCGTGTCAGATAACGGTTTTGCAGTCAGATGGTTTGTGGGCAGTAGTGCCCGTGGCCAACCACTGGCGTGTGTGGTAGCGGTTGTTGAACAGATGGCCGAGGGGCAGTTGTGGCCTGCGGTCATGTTTCATCTTTGATAGGATTGTCTTGCTGCCTTAGTTTTGAATTTGAAATTCTGTAATGGCTCTGGCCGAGTACTTAAGTTAAGCCGAATGTTTTACATGGGATAGATTGTAGTGCTTTGAGTCTTTGTAAAGTTCTGCTATTAAGAAAAGATAAGTCCTCGAGTTGAGGCAAAGGCTGGTTGTCCCTTTGTTCCTTGAAGTTTCCATATGAGTGGTGATAGGCTGGTAAGTCTGGCGAGGTGGTAGAGCCTGATTGCAAGATCCTGAGCTCCAACCCAACTCCCAAGATCACGTTCATCCTATCTCACAAGGGCGGCTAGTAGAGGGGTTCCCGGCCTGAACAAAGGCCCTAGCCGTTCTCGTAAGGAAGAACCCTGCCCCATCTCACCACAAATTTCTGGGAATCGTCTACAAAAGGTGGCTTTAATCAATACAAAAAGCGCTGCGATACATTGCATAATCCACTCCCATCTCACTCATAACCAACATCCATGCCTAATAACGTAGCAAACCATCCCCCTTCCCTCGATAGGTTTCCAGTTGCTGGGCTGTGTCCCTAGCTAGGTGCTAGAGGAGGAGTCCGGACAACTGGTTGCTGGTGGCAGAGTTTGAACAGAAAATTCACCTGTCCCTTCGTAGCTCTAGGGTGTAGAACGATTACTGGTCGGGCTCCCCTGTTGGAAGAACAACAGTGGCAATGAGGAGGTAAGTAGGCCGAGAATCAGATACCGTAATCAGCCTCCCCCTCGCGACAATTACAGAGACAACTCATATCACAATAAGAAACGAAATAAGCGAGAGAGGTACTATAGAGCCACTTCACCAGAAAGCCCGTTGTTTGAGAGAACGGGGAAGCACAGTGTCAGAGGAGATACCTACTCTAGCCGAACGCTAAGGTGAAGAGAACCCACAATCAGCTGCTGCTCCTCAGGAAGTTCCGGAATCGGGGTTAGCTACCAAGGTTCAACAACTCCAACGACAGTTCAGAGATTAGAAGAACCTGTTTAATGTTGAAACAAGGAGGCAACATGCCGGTGGCAAGCTCTGCTCCCTCCAGTCGATGTGGTGAGGAGAACTGCTCTGGTCAAGCTTCGATCTTCCAACAGTCCTTGGTTGTACACTCAGCAATGTAGTAAACAAAAGGAAATCAGAATCAACAGATTAACAAAGCCACAAGAGAACTCAGGATGAAACACTTCACCCAACAGAATATTGGCCTGTCCGTGTTCGAATGGGAGGAGGCTAGTCAGTTGGGTTGAGCTCCCTCTCTTTCTTGACTCGAGAATAGGGTGAAGATTAGCCACAGTTCCACCTGTTCTCACGTAGTTCTCATTGGAGCGAACATCAAACAATTCAAGCACATACACAGGAACAAGAAAGCAACAACGAATAGATCAAACATGATCCATAATAAATGAAAGTGATCGGAAGCCTAAAACCTCACCGAACAGTCAAGTAGCCCAGAGGAGATCAACTTCTGGGAAGCAAATGAGAATGTGACGTTAATCCGATGCTGATTTGGGGAAAATGCTCGTCAGGGGTCGCCAAAAGTTCGGTGAAACAGGAGAATCAACCGCAACGATGATCGACGGGTTACAGCGTGGGGTCAGGCAAAAACGTCGAAGTATGCTCCCAGGTGATCAGAACGGAGGGGGAAAGATGATTGGTGTCAGAATCCATGGGTCCTTTGTCGGAATGTTCACTGAGTTTCAATGGAACAGTAACTCAGAGAAGGAAGAACTTGTTATCGATAGAGGAAGACCGTGCAATTCCACAGCAATAGGCGGCCACTCTCTTCATTGGATGACCCTTTTGAGTTGGGAAAATCATGCCGAGATCGATTGGGAAGGTTCAGAAACCGTGGACGACACCGGAGGGTACTTCATTCGCCAGAAAATGCAAAGGAAGCGTTCGCTGGAATGAGGCTTCAGAGGAATAGAACCACACTATCTTCCATCGATCTTTCGGTCGATAAAACACAGCAGGAGGAGGAGATTCAAAACGTGGTGATTCGATCAAGACCGTCGACAACTTAGGTACCGAAAACCCATCTAAAAACTCTCCAGGAATTTGGTGTTCTATCGGAAGGGATCGAAAAGCCCATCTCTATGCACAAAGACAAGCTTAAATAGCCGCATGGGAGAGGTGGGCTCAGTCGGGGCACTCTCACGTGTGGCCTAACGGCCGGCCTGTTTTGATGACTGGGTTGGAGCATCGAACGGGGTCGAAACACATGAGCCACTTGGGTCGTAAGCTCAGACCCGGGTTTCTTATTCAACGCACAAGAGAAAATGGATCTAGGTCCTACTCGGATCCCAAAAAAAACCATGTCCAGATCCACGAAGTCACTTACGGATCTGGATCTACAAAATTCACCGGTCAACCTGTGAGTACACCTCCTGGACCCGTGTCGAGTCAACCACCTGGTAAATGTCCCATCACTGTGTCCCAACATCCTTAGCCAATCCCACTTCACAACACAGCGAGTCCCACCGAGTCTTCAAAATTTTGTGTCATCCTGTGTCAGTTGTGTTAGACTTATCGAACCCCTTTTCTTCCAGTCGTGTCCTCGCAACACACCCACGTGTCTTGCTCGGGAAAAGCCATTCGAGCCTCCCTCACTCCCTTCTCCTGCATCGGCATGTAGTTGGGTCAAGTGGCTGCAACCGGTTAGCTAAGGTCTAAGGCATGCCTTGGTGACCAGATCAGGTGGTGGGTCAACCCGGTTCCCATTTGCTAAAGACCCATAGCCTCCCTTCTCTAAGATAGCCCCTTCATTGTTGCCCCTTGGTGAGGCAGACGAGCTACATTAACCTCACATCGCATTCGCCTATGCTGGGCACTGCGGCTGAGTGAATCCTTAGCCTCACTAGCTGCTGAACTGCATCTAACACCTCTGCCCATAGCCTCTCCTGACCCCTGCACTGGTAACCAGCTCACACTGAGCGGGCCTTTAGCCTCCCTATTTGCCTGTAGTGCCTCTGTGTTGCCCTTCATTCCCTCTATTGTGGTAGTGGCTGGGTCCTCTATCAGCCCATCATCCTTGGCAGCTTTGTTCCCCTCGACCGCATCTGGGAGGGCTACAACACACTGGTAAGGTGCCTATCTCCACTTGGGTAGAGATGAAGCAGGAACTTACTCATCAGTTCCTGCCGTCAAACGTTGCCTGCATTGCACGGGAGGGTCTGCGATGGCTTAAGCAGGCAAGCTCCATTCGGGACTATGTCAAGGCATTTTCGTCGTTAATGCTTGACATAAAGAACATGAGGGAAGAAAACAAGATTATATTTTATGAGCGGTCTTCAGTCATGGGCTCATACAGAAATCCATCGGCAAGAGGTGAAAGACTTGCTTTGTGCTTTGGCAGTGGTCGACCGCCTCTTAGATTGTCTTGCTCAACCCAGTGGTGAAACTTCTAAGAACCGGCCACAGAAGTAGTACAAGTCGGGGAAGGCGAAAGATGGTGGTAAGAAGAAGGAGGTCCAAAGAGACATACCCTCCAAGTCTTCAAGTTACTCCGCATGCTTCATTTGCAAAGGCACTCATCGTACACACGATTTCCATCAGAGGAAGGATATGAATGCTATCATTCATGAGCTAGATGATGAGTCAAAGGCACTCATCATTGCAGCCCGAGCACGCATGAACCCCCTTCAACGGGTAAACACTCTACTGCAGCCTCCTAAGGACACAACCTTTAGTCTTGGGTTGCTGTATGTTGAGGTCTGGCTGAACGAAGTCCCCACTTATGCATTGGTGGATATAGGGGCAACCCACAATTTTGTGGCTAGCCTCCTGGTGGAGCACTTCGGCCTTGTGGTAAAGCCAAATGCCAGCCACATGAAAGCCATCAATGTAATCCCTTCGACGACAGACGGTGAAGCAAAACCTGTTAGGATGAAAGTTGGGCCATGGTTGGGTATGTGTAACTTCACAGTATGCACACTCGATGACTTCGATGTGTTGCTAGGCATGGAATTCTTCATCCAAGCTAAGGCAACAGTTTGGCCGCATCTGAAGTCATTGATGATTTCATATGAGAAGATGCCTTGCCTGGTTTCGTTGGTAACAGACAGGGCTGTTGCAAAAGCCATCTCGTCTTTGCAACTCAAGGACGGATTGAGATGCGGAGAGTCGACCTTTTTGGCTATGTTGAAAGAAGTTGGCCAAGATTCGGAACAAGGTAATGTCCCCCCTACTATGCTGGAATTGTTTGGCAGATTCTCTGATATTATGCGCAAAGAGATGTAACAGGCAATGTGGACGATGAGATTGAACTGGTGGTAGGTGTTCGGCCTCTTGCACAAGCCCCATATCGGATGTCCCCACTAGAGTTGGCCAAGCTACGTATGCCAGTTACATCCAACCGTCCATGGATCCTTACGAAGCTCCAGTCTTGTTTCAATGCAAGAAGGATGGGTCGCTGTGGATGTGTGTGGACTATATAGCTTTGAACAAGCTCACGGTGAAGAACCAGTACCCTGTGCCTCAGGTGGAAGACTTGTTTGATTAGCTAAGTTATGTTCAGATTTTCAGTAAGTTGGATTTACGATCTCAGAATTATCAGGTTAGGATAGCCAAGGGGGATAAGCCGAAAATGGATTGTATTACTCGTTATGGGTTATTTGAGTACCTTGTAATGCCTTTCGAGCTCTGTAAAGCACAAGCCACATTTTGTAATTTAATAAATAATGTGTTTTGGCTTTACATTAATGATTTTTGTGGTGGTTTACTTGGACGATATTGCTATTTATAGTCAGTCCATTGAGTCTCATGTCAAGCACTTAAAGATAGTGTTCTCTAAGTTGCATGAAAACAAGTTGTACTTGAAGCTGGAAAAGTGTATATTTGCTCAACCAAAGGTCCCCTTCCTAGGCCACTTCGTCAGCCATGGAAAGGTGGAGATGGATCCACAGAAGGTGGCCAGTTCCTACCAACGTGTTGGAACTTCGGTCTTTCTTTGGCCTTGCCAACTATTATCGCCGCTTCATTGAGGGATAATGACTGCGGTGACCTTGACAGACTTACTGAAGAAGAATCAGACGTATGATTGGTCGTCAAAATGTGCTTATGCCTTTCGGTTGCTCAAGGTAAAGTTGAACAGTGAGCTGGTTCTGCGCCTGCTTGAATTTAGTAAGCCATTTGAGGTAGAAACTGATGTTTCTAACCGAGCATTGGGCGGTGCCATGATGTAGGATGGACACCGGGTGGCCTATGAAAGTTAGAAACTATTAAACACAGAACAACGATATTCGACCCATGAGAAGGAAATGACAGCAGTTGTCCATTGTCTAATGCTTTGGAGACACTATCTGCTGAGACAACATTTC
Organism: Nymphaea thermarum; assembly: GCA_011799765.1. Taxonomy (NCBI): domain Eukaryota; kingdom Viridiplantae; phylum Streptophyta; class Magnoliopsida; order Nymphaeales; family Nymphaeaceae; genus Nymphaea; species Nymphaea thermarum. The sequence goes on from JAANDH010000108.1 coordinate 321,508, forward strand.
AAGGTGGCGGTGGACAATGTGGCGAACAACTAGTTTTTATCACAGAAGCGGTTGAATGCCAAGCAAGCGTGTTGGCAAGACTTTCTAGTGGAGTTTGACATGGACATAGTGCATCGGTTGGGGAAAGCCAATCAAGTTGTCGAAGCACTAATCCAGGGAGTGCAGGCAGAGGTCTGTACTCTGGTGGTGATAACTCAAGTATCTGGTGATCTCATGCAGAGGATTCAGTAGGCTACGATTCATCGATAGGCCGCCTCATTGACTTGGTGAAGGAAGGCACCTGTCGACGATTTTGACTGCAAGATAAGATCTTGTTTGCCAAGGGGAATCAGATATACATCCCTTTATCAAGTGGAATTCAGAATGAGCTCTTGCGAGAAATGCATGATAGCTCGTGGGCTGGCCATCCCGGCCATGACCGCACGTTGGCTTTGATTGCTCGGTGTTTCTATTGGCCAAAGATGGAAGCAGACGTTGAAAAGTACATTCAAACTTGTCTAATATGTCAATAAGATAAGGTAGATAGGTAACTGCCAGGTGGACTGCTGAAGCCACTTCCTATTCCAGACAAACCATGGCAAACTGTTTCCTTGGATTTTATCACGGGACTGCTGATAGTAGATGGAATGAGATCGATCTTGGTGATTGTTGATCGATTTTCGAAGTATGCGATCTTTGTCCCTGCCCCAATTCGTTTCGAGCCCAACGGCATGACCACCCCGGCATGCATGAACCCCTTCGACGAGTAAACACTATGCGGCAACCTCCCAAGGACACAACCTTGAGTCTTGGGTTGCTGTATGTTGAGGTCCGGCAGAACAAAGACCCCACTCATGCCTTGGTGGATATAGGGGCACCACAATTTATGGTACTATGTGACTACAAACTAGAAGAATTGGACGACCCTGCTGGACTTGGCGCAATTTTGCTAAAATCTTCAGAAGACAAGTACCACAGAAAAGAGCTCTTGTGAAGTTGTGTTTGGCCAACGGCCCATCACACCGATGGATTTAAGTGTTTTGAGTTCGGGAAACTATACTGCAGCAGTGAAGATGCTTCAAGACAAGCAAGAGGCTATGGCTGAAGATCAAGATTACTTAGCCAAAGCCATAAAAAGAATAAAGAAGGCAACCGATAGGAAGAGACGGCCTTTGGAGTTCAAGGAAGGAGACTTAGTTTTGTTGAAACTAACTCATCAGATTTGAAAGAAGGTAAGCAGCAAGGTGGTGCCTCGTGGCTTAGTTTTAAAGTATGATGCCCCCCTTCAAAGTGCTACAGAAGGTTGGGAACTTAGACTACAGGTTGGAGCTGCCCACATGGATCAAGTCACATCCCGTGTTCCATGTGAGTTTCCTCAAACCCTTTCATAAGGATGGCGATGACGCAGCTAGGTCAGTCTCCATAAGGGCACCGCCTAGTGTGAGTGTGCAATTTGTGAAAGAAGTAGCTCAAATTCCAGACCATCGGCTTAAGAGGCACAACAAGGCCAGCCATTACCTTCAGTTTTTGGTAAAGTGGAAAGGCCGGTCAGAGAGTGAAGACAGTTGGGAAAGTGATGCCAACTTATGGCAGTTTGAAAACCAAGCACAAGAATATTGGTCTCAATGGGGACATCAAGCACAGTTGGTGGGGGAGACTTGTAAGACCCTGCCCTGGCCCATGGCTAGGGATGGCATGGCCTACCCGACCAGAGATGGCCTGGCCTGGCCTGGAGAGGCTTGGTCTGGATGGCCTGACTCGACTAGGAATAGCTTGGCATGAATATGCCATGAAAGAGGCACTTACCTGGTCCCAAAGTCGGCAACAACAAGTCACAGGTTGGTAGAAGCAAGCCACAGGTCGGCAGAAGCAAGCCACAAGTCGGCAGCGATAGACAATCCAAAATTTTTGGTAGACTAGAGTTTTTGGTGTTTTCCCTTCGTGCGTGGAGAGATCACCTACAACACTTATATAGGGAACTGTTATGATGCCACCTTGTAGCTGCCAAATATGCTGTCGAAGACTGCACTCCTGCCCAAGATCTCTTGGAGTGGGATGCTAAATCGGCAAAATTATCAAGCCTTACAAAAACTCTACCCGGCTGAACAACAACCCCAGCCAAATGAACCTGTAGGACAAGGGTTACAAGAAGGTCTTCCCCAAATCAAATTCAGTCTACTACAAAGTGCTAAAAGTTTAAGGCTTATTACTAGCGTATCGATACAATAAGCACTCTCTCACTCAGCATACATTCATTCCCATCACAAGCACCCTGTCATACAATCCCTAGGGTGTGCAAACCATTCACCAAACACCCCTAGGTAGGCTCATGCAATCTGGGACTATGTCCTTGGCTAAGTGAGCCTTGGAAGAGTCCTCCGCCGGTTGCTTGGCCAATGGCCGATTGAAAAACAAATAGCACCTGCCCTGCAACTATAGGAGGTCTCGAGGCTCATCTGCCTGGGCCTCGCCCGGCTTCTCCACGTTGTAAATGACTAAGGTAAAGGCCGGCAGCGCATGCTACCCCTCAGTATTCAGCAACCTCTTCATGCCAACATTCAACTGATTTTCTGCAACTATCACCTTAAACCGCTGCTCCTTGCTAACGCAAACATAGTAGTCAATGCCTTGATAAGAGAACAAGGTTCAAAACAAGGAGAAGGGTAATTCGTGTCACCGATGGTAATTGGACCCCATATGTGATGTGTTAGGGGTAGCTGTCACCAGAGTGGCACTGGCAGTCGCCCTTCCTTCTCCTGGTAGCAGCTCAGCTCACGGTTGCTATAGCTACTTCCTTTCCAGCGACAGTAGCAGCTAACTCCAAGAACAACAGAAAATTACTGTTCGGAAAAACAATAGAAATAGAGTATTTCCATCGAGTGTTAGAAATCGTCACCATGAATAAATTCGACCCCTGTTGATACTCAGAGAGGGGGAGGCAATCGCTGTTTTAACACAGTGGATGCTTAGATTTCTAATAGGATCCAACCAGCTTCGATGCGTGCTCTGCTTCAACTCAACTCTCTATCACAACAAGATCAGAACAAAAGACAATGAGTTACTGTAAAGAAATAGTCAATTATAGCAAACTCTTGAAGTTGAGGGATGTCACCAGAAGCCAAGGATCACCCCACGATGTGTATGAATGGGGGAGGCAAACGCCGTTGAGCACCGGTGTACGTGCATTGGCATTCCCTATCGCGTTTCTGGTTTCCCCATTCACAGGCCGTCCATAGCCACTCGAAGATGAACATAATCAATGGTACCATAATCAGTCAGTTTCTCAATAGGAAAATGCACAACCAAATCAAGGAATTAGAGGTGCGTCACTGGATATTCGAGTGTACCCAATTTATTGATGAATTGGGGGAGCTTTGAGGCTCGGCCTTGTTTAGACAATTCTGGCAACTCTGCTGCAACAAGTGACTCACATGTTGGTAACCACTCGTGGAATTTTAATAAATCGCCTACTCCACCTCCGGCTCTGAAATTGGTCAATAGATCGACAACAACATGGAGATTGGACGCCCAAAAATATAGCTCCGAATGAACTCCAGGGAAGAATCACATGGGGGTTCTAGAGCTCGGTCGCCTGACGGTGGTTCCTGAAGAACAACGCGTGACCCTCTTGGTAGATTTGTTCAAATTCACTCGAAATGCCCAAATCAATATAGGAAATCAATCTCACAATGAAATAACGAGGAGAAGTAGAAATGAATCACCTAATGGTAGAAAAAACCCAAATTCAAATGTGATTTGAGGGTGCAACCGCCTACTGGGGGAGAATTTCCTACTGCTCCGCCAATTTCCATAGGATTCCGGCCAGAGTGGATTGCAGTGTCACCTCAGCTCCGATTGCCCTCCAAATTGGTTAGAATGTTCTCCTCCTCAAGGCGATCCTCCTGGGATCAACTTCTCCCTTCCATTCTCTCCCAATCTTTCGAATTTGTCGTGTGATCAGAGATCACTCAATCAGGAAAAGAGGGGACCCAAAAGTGGATGGTTCTCTCGATTGATCTTACGCTGGTCCCTCTTCAAATCTCCATTCCACGTCACAGATCAGAGATATCCGCAATCAACCCAATGCAACAGAAGATTATCTAATCAAACCCATGATCGGCCGATCTAGAATTGGTGTTAGACATCCATCGTTTAGATGAGTGAATGTGCCGATGATCCGTCAACACCTCCCGATTGTCCAATCCTTCAGTGTGGTAGAAATCGATCGATCTACTCTATGTGTTAGACAACTCTCACAGAATCACGAAGAATGTCAGCATCGTTAGATCTGCCTGACCGGATCCTACCAATTCTTCAAGGAAAGCATCGTTGGTGGGATGAATACTAACCTATTGAAGAATCGCCAGAGCGTCGATACGTAGAATGGAATCCGCTGCTGGATGAACAGCTCCGTCATTCATCTGCAGCCCCCGATGTCGAGCACAACCTCAAAATCTCCCTGTGGCTGAGAGAATTGCATTGTTGCTCGATCTTGACGTCGAAAATGGGGAAATGATGATCTAAGATTCCCATGGTGATGTTCGACATCGCCTCTCTGCCTTCTCAACCAATATCTCCTCACAGAAATGGCTTCCAACGAGGGTGTCGTTGGCGCCAAGCTAGCCACCAACAGGGTAGAACTCCACATGGGAGAGATAGCAACTTAAAACTTTCTTAATGGATTAAGCGATAATAGGGTTATTACAATCGACTTTAGCTTTTATAGTGCTATGCCGTCTTGGGTCAAGCCCGTTGTCTTATTCCGAGACGATACAAAGGAAACAAAACCAAAACAAGAAGTAAATCATGTACATCTGTATAGACCGACCGAGGGAGTCTATTTTATTCTAAGTCCTACTAAGTTCATGCCTCGGATTGGTTTCTACTGAACGCATGAACTCAAGGCTCACCACCTGGTTCAACTGCCAGCACCTACTTGGATTGCGCCCAGGTCGTCGTTCCATAGTCTCGATCACTCGGCCAGGTTGGCCATCAAGTCCACCAACTGTCACAAGTCTGGAACCTAAACCCACCAAGGTCTAATCCAAGTTAAGTGCCCAAGTCTCGGTGTTGAGTCAAGTCTTAATGTACCCGATCTAGTCTAACTGTAGCCTTACCATGTCTTGCACTAGAGGGATCAACTGGCTGTAACGTCTTCGGTGCGTCGACGACCTTCTTGTTAGCCTCCCTAGGATTTTTTCCACGTTGCTCAACTCGATCGCTTTCAACCCCTCGCATGTGGCTGCCTTTGGCGACACCCTCGGCCTTGGCCTCTTGGCCACATCAGTCTTAGTCGTCTCCACCTGCTGTACCTCGATGGGGATCGCAGTATCTGTTAGCTGCACTTGGCACTCATCTCCCCGAGTAGCCTCCCTCGGCACTAAGTCGCACCCAACCACATGTCTATCTTGCTGCGCATATCGCTGGCTGATAACACCCTCATCTGTCTCTTGCACCTTGGCCAGCAAGACTCTCGACCAGTCTCGGTAGTGTCAAAGTTTGACCGGTAACAGGAACCCTGTTGGCGAAAGGGGCACTAGCCCCTCAACACTGGCCACTGCGAATGAACGGGTTGGACACATGGTAGCATCAGATGGACCATACTGCTTAGGTCCTCAAAGGTAGCTTGATATTCACGAACCGTTCCTATTTGTCGAAGTACTTTCAGCTCTATGTCGTAGTCGAGAAGCGCGGACTCTCCAAATCTATTAACCACTTCTTGATACAGATCAACCCAAGGGGGCAGTTCCGCCTTCGATATCTCCACCGAAACCATCTCATCACCTCATCCTCAAAGTGGATAACGGTGAGGGGTACCTTTTGTTCTTCCCCAACTTGTTGACGTGTGAAAAATTGATTGACTTTATACACCCATTCGAGGTCTTTTTACCCGTTAAACCGATGAAAATCCAGTTTGATCCGGGGTAAGTTCCTTGGCCGATCACCCTATAGACTGTCACGGAGTGGATTGGGATCCTCGTACCCATATCGAGGCTGCTATTGTTGATCCTCAGGTAGGGCCATTTCATCTTCAAGTCCAGGTCCTCGATACGCTCCTCAACTGGTTGAGGTGGCACAGGTTGAGGCCCCCGGACTATGGTATGGTCCCGGTTCAGGATTTTCTCTTCATCGCTGTTGGCACCCTACTTTCAATGTTCATTGTCAGTTTTCCAGCCCGTTGGAACTCGCCTCTCCAGCCTCTTCCACCCCTTTGATCATCAACCCGGAAAGCATGCTCTCGGTTAGGGGTTCTGAAGCTTTGAAATTCGAGATCGTGCACATGCCATGGTATGGCAGTCATATGTCTTGTTACGTTAGCCTCAATGCTCCTTCTTCCCAGATCAGACATCTTCTTCCTCAACAAGGGATTACCAGCTTGGTGCTACCACTTGGGGCGTTGGGTTGCTGCTACCACGACTCTTAGTGGGAAACGCCCGGTGATACCCCACGGGCCCTTCAGGTTCCTTTGTTGGGACTAATGCATCTCGACTCGCGGGGTTACTGCCTCTACCCGAAGGCTCCCCAACCTCATCCTGGGTTCCTTGCCCTTTCCTCCACTCTCTTTGCTCCCAAATGCATGCCATAAGGGTGGCCCTGTCCACACATTGAGAGGACTCCAGTCTCTCCATAAACCGATCCATCTTATGTTGGAATGGGCTGAATTGCCACACTAGTTATAATAATAGGGAAATGTTCACGTCCCCTGCACTAGTTCCGGTTGTCACAGTCTCAACTCGGGGTTCCCCTTCAATCGCGTCTTAGGTAGAGGTCACCTCCTCAATTGGATTGGAACTTTCGGCCACTAAGGACATTCTATCCTATACACCCTTTGCCATCAACGTCTAGTTGTGGCAGCTAACTTGCTAGGTGGAGAATCGCAACGTAGGTAACCTGAGCTACCTATCACCATGCCCTCCTGGGACCTCGGTGGTTGTTCCTCTCTCAAGGCCAGATTCAATCTGAATCTAAATTGTCGCACTACTCCTAGCGCCTCGACAACAAGCCCAATGCTCAGACACAGTCTACTGGATTGAGAACGAAGTGGTTTCAGTCAGCTAGGACTCTTCTACCTAATCGCGAAAGATTATCCCAATCTTAACTCTCTCATTGATATGACTTAAGCCTACAAACTCTGGTTCAACAACTTCACTAGTAGTCTATTGAACGTGGGCTATATGTTTGAACTTTTGATCCTTGGCTGAAACCGATCGCTATACTGCCTTCCTGCTGTTAAATCCTAACTCTCGGTATGGCCTTTACAGGCATCCCTTGGATGGACAAACGGCCCTAGCTGCGCTTGTAATGAATGTTATAGTCGCTTCCCAAACCCAACTCACTACAAAACTCTCAGATTAGCAGCAATGGAAGATTTTAATCAATACATCAACGCAGCAATACAAGACATAAATTGCTCCCAACTCACTCAACATTCCAAGCATATAACCCTACAAGCGGAACAAACCAGACACTTTTCCCTCGGTAAGTCTCCCACTGCAGAGCTGTGTCCTCAGTTATGGTGCTAGTGGATGATCACGAAAAATAGTGGTGCCGATGGGGGGTTTGAAAAGAAAACAAATTCCCTCCCGCGCACTATAGGGTGATAAATATTTACCAGCTGACCTCCCTCCCTCTGCGACAGAGTAACTACTGAGATGATGGCTGAGACCTCCAAAGGTCCAATCGACCACCCAGCGAGGACTCCGTATACAACCAGCTTGGTGCAAACGGGTTGTAGCTCCTCAGCTTCACCGCATACGCAAGGAGACCTTTAGAACAGGTAGGTGTTCAAAAATCCGTAGCGCGCTAACACCGGCTCCAAAAAATCTGATACTTGGTGGAAAGGAAGCCCAGAAACAAATGATTCAAATGGGTACTCGGTCGACCCCAACCGTAGCCAGAGTTGAGAAATAGAGGGAGAATTCCAGTTTCTACTGGCTGAGAAGAAGAAAATCAGAGAAGAATCGGGGCGGACATGTGCAGTGGCGGTCGATGACACACCGACTCTCCCACACGACACGCTGGGAAGCCTTCGACACAATGGAGTGGGACACATGTGTCACTTTGGCGGGACTCGTCGTCGGCTTAAGACATGGTGGTGCTCGATACGGTGGGACTCGCATGTCTAATCATGTCCTATGCAAGTGCCGACACGACACTGCAGATTCATTGGAGACCGAAGAACTAGGTGAAATCTCGGTGAAATATTTCGCTGGGATTCTCGATTTCGCTGAAAATGTTCTTCCACTGCCGGAAATTGTAGAAAAACTCCATTAATCTTCTGAAGCTTGTTTATCCCTCATTCCTGGTCCAAATCGAGCGTTCTACCTTTGTTTTGCTTGGAAGTTTATCCTCTATTCTCCAGGATTGATCGACACGCAATTTGACGAGGTGGTTACTCCGATTTGAGACCAGAATCACTCGGGTATTACTGAAAAAGGGGAAACAGAACTCCCGATTAGCAGATGATCTTTTCTGGCTCGAAAATCTTAAAAAGAGGGGGCAGATGCACTCACCGTCCATGGATGAACTTGCAAGATTCGTCTGTCGATGGAAAACGACTAAGAAGTCCCCAAATGGAATGGATCGAAAAGCACCTTGGAAGGAGGAGCCAGGAATGGCTTCCACTTGAGAAGCAGCAGTGCTTCGAAAACCAATATCTATTCGACGACGACTTCAAAAATCCTGAAAATGTACACAAAGGATCCTGAGACGCAAATGATACCAGTGGCTCACTGTTTGACAGATGAACCCTCCAGGGAAATAAACGCCAGAGCTGTTAGTCACCAAGCTTCGTCGGCCTTCTGTTGTCTAAAACTTGGTTCTCTGTTTCGACACCAGTCTGTAACTCACTGAACTGCCGCCGGTGCTGAGCGTAGCTCTGATACCAACTAGTGCAGCCAGTCTACCGAGAGGTTGCCGAGGCATCGCCGCTGCCCAAGGATCACGCTCAGCAAATGGTGCGAAGGGCTGGATAACAGAGTTTTGCCGTTGGTTGCCTTTGGATGCAGAGGAACACAGACGTCTGGGCGATGGCAGAAGGGTGTTGGAGCTTTGCGATGAACAAGATAGATAGCACACAAATGGAAATGCAGAAATCGAAAAAAAGAACATTCATGATTCATGCGTGTGTTTCATAGAGGGCGAAAGAAGAACCTGTAGAGGCGACCGCCGACTGAATGTCGGTGGCTGTGGGAAGAACGACTACAGTCCCCAAAGTGTCGTTCCCCGACGGCATTGGCGGTGGCGGCGGTGGCAATGGGTTTCTCTCCTCAGCCATAGCAGCCCAGTGATGGGGACAGGCAACTCACGTATGGCTAAGGGGACCGATTACCCAGAACGGATTAACTTGATGTGTCTCACACCATCACAAGACACAGTATTTATACTTGAGGGTCTGAAACAGATATGGACCCGTATCGACGTAGGACTATCCAGATGGGGAAATCCCAACAATCTCCCACTAGTCCATGTCGATATCAAGGGTAAACAAAATGAATGGATTAGCCTTAAAATCCATTCCAAGGTCCCACCTTGTTGTCTTACAAAACTTCTCAATAACGAAATGAGAATACAAATTAAATAGACAACAAGCTTAATGAGAATCAACAAACTGTATGTGATCACATTAA
>JAANDH010000108.1:331215-473884 GCA_011799765.1 Nymphaea thermarum
TTGAACTACACAAACCCATCCTCTTAACATGTTCAAAGAACATACCAGATGCTAGCGCTTTAGTAAGAGGATCTGCAACCATATCTGTAGTCCCAATGTGTTGAATACACACTAGTTGATTCTCTGTCCTTTCCTTAACAACAAAATACTTAAGTTCCATATGCTTACAAGAAGTAATACTTTTGTTGTTGTTGGAAAAAGACACTGCAGCTTCATTATCACAGTGAACCTTAAGTGGTCTCTCAATAGATTCCACTATCTTGAGCTGTGAAATGAAGTTCTTTATCCAAATTGCCTGCGAGGTAGTCTCATATAATGCAATGAATTCTGCTTCCATGGTGTGAGCAGCAGTCACAGTCTGCTTTTTGCTTCCCCATGAGATGGCACCTCCTGATAGAAGGAAAACAAAACCAGTAGTAGACTTTCTACTATCGGTACATCCTCCAAGATCGGCATCAGAATAGCCAATCACTTCTAAATGGTCCATCTTGCGATATGTCAACATGTAATCTTTTGTCCCTTGCAAGTACTGCATGACTCTCTTTATGGCTTTCCAATGTGCCATGCCTGGATTAGACTGAAATCTACCAAGCATGCCAACAACAAAGGAAATGTCAGGCCTAGTGCAAATCTGCGCATACTGCAAGCTGCCAACCGTTGATGCATATGGAATGTTGATCATTTGTGCCTTTTCAAATTCGTCCTTAGGACAATCATTTAGGCTCAATTTATCCCCTTTAGCTATGGGTGCCGAAATAGGAGAACAATTCTCCATCCCATATCTCTTAAGAACTTTATTGATGTATGCTGATTGTGAGAGACTTAAAACACATTTAGATTTGTCTCGACGAATCTCAATGTCGAGAACAAATGAAGCTTCACCCATGTCCTTCATTTCAAAATGAGATGCGAGAAAATGTTTGGTCTCTGTTAGCAATTGAAGATCATTTGAAGCAAGTAAAATGTCATCCACATATAAAGTCAAAATTATGAACTTACTCCCACATGTCTTAAGGTACACACATCGATCAATGATGTTTTCTGTAAACCCAAAAGTCGTAATGACTTCAGAAAACTTAATGTACCATTGACGTGAGGCCTGTTTAAGTCCATAAATCGCTTTATTAAGTTTGCAAACCAAATGATCTTTACCACTCTTAGAAAACCCTTGAGGTTGATCCATATATACCTCTTCATCCAAATCACCATTCAAGAAAGCCGTTTTCACATCCATCTGATGTAGCTCTAAGTCAAAATGAGCTAGAAGTGCACAGACAATCCTCATTGACTCCTTAGCAGAGACAGGTGAATATGTCTCATTATAGTCAATGCCCTCCATGTGTGTGAATCCTTTAGCAACCAATCTTGCCTTGTATCTCTCTATGTTGCCTTTAGAGTCCCTCTTGGTCTTATAGACCCATTTACACCCTACGGGTTTTACTCCTTCAGGCAACGACACAAGGCTCCACGTCTGGTTTTTAGCCATAGAGTCAAGCTCTTCTTTCATGGCATTAATCCAGTGTCTATATTGTTTGCTTTCAACGGCTTCAATGAATGTGAAAGGATCATCATCAATATCTATGAAATCACTAGGTTCTTGTAGGTATACCACATAATCTGATGATATGGCAGATCTCCTGGCCCTTGTAGATCTACGAACAGGTAATTGATCATCTTCAATTTGTATGTCTACATCCTGTTCGTGTTCTTTAGTATGATCCACATTTAATTCATCTGGATCTGATGCATTACCTGTATGATTTGCATTCATGTCATCACGAGAGACAACATAATCATACACATTTACATTCTCTTTATGAGGTCTACTTTCAGTATCCTGCATTTCCTCAAAATTGAGGTTTTGTAATGCATCTAATCCAAATGAGCCATCTTCCAGGAACTTAGCCTTATCTGTTTCCACAATATGTGGTGTATGAGATGGATAATAAAACCTATAGCCTTTCGATCTTTCTGGATAACCAATGAAGAAACCACTGGTCGTTCTATGATCAAAGGCTTTTATGTAAGAGTTGTACAACTTAGCTTCAGCAGGACATCCCCATATGTGCATGTAAGAGAGAGAAGGTTTCCTAACTGTCCACAACTCGTAAGGAGTTGTGGGAACAACCTTAGTAGGAACCACTGCTGTCCTGAGAGCTTCACCCCACAAGGTTAGAGGGAGAGTAGAGTAATTTAACATAGCTCAAACAATTTCTTTAAGCGTACGATTTCTTCTTTCAGCTACACCATTCTGATAAGCACTACCTAGCATGGTGTATTGAGGCACAATGCCTTCTTCCTTTAGAAATCGCGCTAATGGTCCCTCCCTTTGTCCCATCTCAATGAACCTACCATAATATTCACCACCTCTATCTGATCTGACTATCTTGATAACCTCACCGGTTTGTTTCTCTACTTCTTTCTTATAGTCCTTGAAAACTTGACACACATCGGATTTTTCAAAGATTAAGTAGAGATACAAATACTGAGAATAGTCATCTATAAAGGTGACAAAATACCTTTCGCCTGTGTAACAAGGAGGGAAAGGTCCACAAACATCTGTGTGAACAATTCTTAACTTTTCAGTACATCGCTCGGCACCTTCTTTATATATGTTAGTTTGCTTTGCCTTTATGCAATCTACACATGTGTCTTTATCCGTAAAATCAAGAGATCGTAAGATCCCTTCATTCAAGAGTCTCCTTATTCTCTTCTCAGAGATATGACCCAAACGACGGTGCCATAGCATGTACGAATCATCCTTTATGGTACTACGCTTATTGCCACTTATACAATGACTAGAAACCAACAATTCAGGAGATAGGATCTTCACATTCAATTTGTACAAACCATCACACAAAATAGCAGAACCAATTTCAACAAGATCTTTATAAATGAACATCTTTGAGTTTTCAAATTTTAAACAGAAATCAAATTTGTCCAGTCTGGATACAGAAATCAAGTTTCTACTATATGATGGAACAAAGAAAACATCATGAAGTTCCAAAACAAAGCCAGTATCAAGCCTAATCTGGCATTCTCCTACAGCTTTCACATGTGAGCGCATTTTGTTTCCTGAGAAAATGCTTCTCTCATGTAGTGTTGGTTCCATTTTGCTCAGAAAGTCCTGTAAATTATTGGCAATATGCACAGTAGCACCAGAGTCAATCCACCAGCTATTAATAGGAACATGTAACATATTACTTTCAAGTGAAACAAATGACATGTTACCTTTGTTCTCTAACCAATTCTTGTACTTGATGCAGTCTGACTTCTTATGCCCCTTTTTCTTGCAAAAGAAACACTTCATAGGAGCTAAGCTAGTCTGTGCAATTTGAGAATTAGTTTGAGTTGTGGACTTCTTCTTGGCACTCCTTTTCATTGAACTTTTCTTTATGCCAACTTTACCAACCCTAGAGTGAGAAACCATATGTGCACTTTGCAACTTCTCACCCTTCATCCTTTCCTCCTCTTCAACACACTTGGACATCAATTCATTGAATGTCCATTCAGTGTTATGTGTGTTGTAACTGATCTTAAAATGAGTGTATTCAGCTAGTAAAGAGGTCAAAGTAAAGAATACCAAGAATGATTCAGAAATAGTCAACTTCATGTCATTCAATTGAGAAGCAATGTTCCTCATTTCTAACATATGCTGGCGAATGTTACCCCTTCCTTGATATTTCATAGATATTAACATCGACATTAGGGTGCTGGCTCTGGCTTTATGAGAACTGACAAACTGAGCCTCAACTGCATCCAAGAACTCTCTCACCGATCTACAAGGTGGGATAGCACCACGTATGTTCTTAGCGACCCTTGATTGCAAAAGCAACAAGCTCAGTCGGTTAGAACGCTCCCACTTGTCAAAGTATACTATTTCATTATGTGTACTTTCTGGTGTAAGAGGTGGTGGCTCAGGTCGCCTCAAAGCCATATCCAAATTCATGTACCCCAATGTAAACACAACATTTTCTTTTCATTCAGCATAATTCGAATCATCAAGTAACGGGATATAATTTGAGCCATTAAAATAAATTGAACCAGGCACTGCAGACGACAAAAGACATCTATAAGTTGACATGCATTATATGAGACAAACCATATGGAACAGTAAACCAAATAAAGGCTCTTTATGTCTACTAATTCCAAGACAAATACCCGGGGTCATTAGGATACTACTTTGATAATATACCTAATACGCATATGTATTCCGTCTTAACTTTATCTAGTAAAACTAGGAAATGTAAATCCAAACTATAGTCAAGCATTACACCTTTGGGTGTAAAATGACAGGACTATGTAAGAATCTATTTTCCTATTTTACTCTACTTATTCTCTTGAATATAACATACTACCTTTGGGTAATAATGTTACTTCAAATGAGAATAAGTACAACATGAAACACTAATGTGCCTTTAAATCATGCGTAGTCACTTTGGTGAGGTATAACATGATTTAACTAATCATAGGCTCCTTACATTAGCGTTATCATACAACTTTATGATCATGCAACAAATTAACCTTAGCATAATCTTCTTTTCAAAGCATGGTACATGGATATGTTATAAAATCACGTATAAAATGAAACACACGAATCACATGAATCATTTCTGCATAATCAACTTAATGTCATCTAAGTTATTCATTAAAGCTCCATAAAACATAATGAATCGGTCCCGTATCGAGCTAAAATGATCGAACCAATCCATTAAACACTTTAAATGGGCATAAAACCACATATACCAGCATCCTCTAGCTTAGAACCGGTCCCGTATCAGTCCTAAATGGACTGAACTGGTGGAAAACTAGATGAACCGGTCTGAAAAGGGAAAGAACCAGTCTCAAACAACACTAAATCGGTTCGAAAAAGCCCGTATTGGTTCTGAAACTGAATGAACCGGTCTCTGGAAGGTCCGAATCGGTTCCAGAAGGTCCGGACCGGTTCGGAAACGGATCGAATCGGGTCTGAAACGGACCGAATCGGTTCTGTTTTGAATTCAGACCGTATGGATACGGTTCGGGTCCAACAAAAACCCGACCCGATCCAGAAGGAAAACAAAAAAAAAAAAAAAAGGGCGGGCGGAAAACAGGCGGGACCCGGGTCCCCGCTCGACCGCGCGAGCGGTTTCGGGGAAGGCTGAAACACCCGTCGCTGCCCTAGCCTGACGACAGCGAACAGGGACGGCGGGGGCGTTTCAACCATCTTCCCCACTGGCCGTGGGAGCTTTCCGGCCGTCGCCTGGCGCCGTCCGGCACCCGGCGACACCGCCGACCACTCCCAGTGGCTGGTGGGGAAGAACGCCCCGCCCTCCTTCCTGTTTCGTCCGGTGGTTACAGCAGAGGCTGTAGGAAGACTCCGGCGGCTTTGGGTGGAAGCCAGCGAACCGGATGGGCCCGTCCGGCGACACTGGTGTCGCCGGCGGTCGCCCTTTCCCAGCCGTTACCACTCCAGGCCGCCATTCCTCCTCCCTGCCGTCCCTATCCCCTTCCCCTGTTTTCCCCTTTCTCTGCGGCTGATGACAGGCCACCATGCTCGACCGATTCCGTCGGATGAAAGAAAAACAACCAGAAACAAACGAATGCCCGACGGCACTCAATGCGATGGCGAAACGCATCGGTGGTCTCCCTTCCCCAACCTCGCCTTCAACGGAAAGGCCGACGCCTTCCCTTTTCCCTTTCCTTTTCTTCCACGTTTCTGCCCTATTCTCTTTGCATCAAAACAGAATGCAAAGGGAAACGCGCAAAGGAATCGTGGAGTGGGCCCATAAACCATTGTTGGAGCTTTGCGATGAACAAGATAGATAGCGCACAAACGGAAATGCAGAAATCGAAAAGAAGAACATTTATAAAGATCTTGTTGAAATTGGTTCTGCTATTTTGTGTGATGGTTTGTACAAATTGAATGTGAAGATTCAATCATCCTTTATGGTACTACGCTTATTGCCACTTATACAATGACTAGAAACCAACAATTCAGGAGATTGGATCTTCACATTCAATTTGTACAAACCATCACACAAAATAGCAGAACCAATTTCAACAAGATCTTTATAAATGAACATCTTTGAGTTTTCAAATTTTAAACAGAAATCAAATTTGTCCAGTCTGGATACAGAAATCAAGTTTCTACTATATGATGGAACAATTGAGGGAGAATGAGGTGATGTGCATGGAACTCGGGCGAAGAGGGTGGAATGAGCAGCGAAAGGTTCCCACTGTCAAGATGTCTAGATTCCGATGGAATAGTGTCCGGTGGGAGAAGGAATGCACTGTTTCTACCGGGAGATAGAAACCGACGGCTTGGGTCAGTCGGAACGACATTTATCCGTTGTCGGCAATCACTTAGAGTCATAGAGTGTCTCACCTGTGTGTCATAGGGTGAGTAGCTGCAAGGACTCATCGGAAAAGAACCACGTCGCTGGAGAAGCTCGCTGCTATTCGTCTGTTGTCGGTCGTTGAAGAAGAACCACATCCTCAATGAGAGAAGTGTTGGATTTAGGAAGTTTTCTAAAGGAAGAAAAGATTAACCCATTTTTGTCTATTTTGATTCATACCGCCGGTGGTAAGTTGCCAGAAACCTCTCTAATTTTCTTAGGGACTTGTTTTACAGTAAGGATAAAAAAGCAAAAGCAAAACTCCATTGCTCTTTGCTTTTGAAGCAGCAGAAGAGGAGGAAGGCGCGGGCTACTTCGCGCGTGCGAAACATCCGCCTGCTGACTTGGTTTGCTGGCCGAGTCCTGCTTGTCAAACCAGGTCGGTTCCAAGACTCGCCCGGGCCTTTAACACAGACCCGGGTTGGAAACTGACTCATAAGAGTGGATCTGGGTCCCGTCGCAGATCCCCCAAAGATGCCCGACACCCGACCCGTGTCAACACTTTACGGGTATGGACATATAAAACTGGAGGACCAACCCGCTCTACAAAACCTGGACTTGTGTCCGAAGAAACCCCAAGCGTGTCCCGCTTCTGTATCCTCCCAGTCTCGGCGTGTCCGCCTCACACATCGACGAGCCCTGCCAAGAACCCAAAATCTCGAGTCTTCTTCTGAGCCTCACGTGTCCCTGTTGAGAGTCCTCTTTCCCCTGGCATGCCTCCCTCCATCGAAACTACGTGTCCTACCTGGAGAGGAGTTGGTCCTGATGCTGTGTACATAGTGGTACTGAGAGAGCTCGACCAGGCCGTCCATCTTGCTAGCAAGCTGTGGGGGTGTCCGACCCCTCGGGCTTAGCCCCCTTGGTCATGCTAGGCCTGAGAGCATAGCCTTCCTCTACTGTGATATCTCCAAAATCTCCAAGGCCTGAAGAGGCAAGAGGAGGTATTGTGATAGCCTCCCTTTCATTTAGCCTGGTTAGGCAGCGCGCCATGTCTGATCTGTCAGCCTCCTCAACCTGGTTTCCGCATGCAAGGTGGTCTACATTCCAGGAATTAACCACCTTAGTTGTGACTTCCTACTGATTGAGGACTCCGCCCATAATATTAACCTCCCTAGCCCTCATTAGTGCCTCTACAATGTCATCCGCCCTTTTCAAGATGGCAGCTGTGGGGTTTTCAGCCAAGCTATCCTGTCTTGCAGCCCTGCCTGCTTTGGCCGCACCTGAGTGGGCTGCAACACTTGGAGGGAACGGATGTTGCTAGATGGTAGCCGTGCAGCAATGCCAGGCAGTGCCTAGTGGTTGCAGGCCGAGGGAACATGTCAGATAATGGTTCTGCAGCCAGATGGCTTGCAGGCAGCAGAGCTCATGGCCAACCACTGGTGTGCATGGCAGCGGTTGTTGGACAGATGGCCGACGGGTGTTTATAGCCCGGGGTTGCGTTTGAACTTCGGCAGGATTGTCTTGCTGCCTTAATTTTGAATTTGAAACTTTGTAATGGCTCTGGCCAAGTACTTAAGCCAGGCCGAGTGTTGTACTGGGAGATGGGTTGTAATGCTTTGAGTCTTTGTAAAGTTCTGCTATTACGAAAGGACTAAGTCCTCGAGTTGAGGCAAAGGCTGGATGTCCCTTTGTTCCTTGAAGTTTCCATACGGGTGGTGATATGTTGATAAGTCTAGTGAGGAGACTTACGCCGTGCAAGTGAAGAACGAAAGAAAAATTCGTCCCTATAACAACAAGCAATTGTCTTTGGGTGAACGAGGAAAATGAAGGGAGAGAGGCATTCTTCTACTCTGCATCAAGAAATTGCCTTCTTTGCCACATATGTGATGACAAAAGAAGGGGGTTGGTCCCAAGGGCGGAGCTAGGATTTTTGTTAGGGGCGGGCCAAACGGTCCAACGAAATATATTATATTATATTATATTATATATATAATATAATATTATATATATATAATAACTATTTGAAACATGAAATTTAAACACGAAAAACCAAAAATTTAAAATAGACAATAAGATTTAAATATATCGAAATAATCAAACTCAAAACATATAAAAAAACTAAAGGGACCAGAGCCCTATATGTTCAACAGATCAGATCTAGAGGATGCAAGATTGCATTCTACAGACATTTTCTTCATTACTAACAGACTATCAACTATGTCGGGGTTCCTTCTCTTGGATCATATGAATTAAAGCTTTAAAAGTGCGCCAAAACAAGGTTGAATTGACAATTAGGTTTATTAACTATAACATGCACCTTATTCCAAAATCAAAGCGGGGTTAAGGCCCCTTCCAGCCCTCCTTTATTCAGCCTTTAGATAACACTTCTAAACAACTTAATTAGTCTTATGACATGGTAAAAAGAAGTTTTGCTTACAAAAGTGTGGGAGGCAGGTTATTAAGGTTCTTTATGAAAATCAGGTGTTCTCAAAACTGAGTTTTAGTATAACCCAGTTTTAATGTTATCTAAATGCACATGAAATGATTGGTTAAAGGCAAAACTAGGTTTTGCTTCCAAAACCTGGTTTTAAACTATGGTCAAAAGTCATTCAATACTATAAGAATTAAGAACCCATCTGTCCTGGTATGATGATCACATACATGAATATCTTAATTGTATATACCCAAATAAAACCGGACAGTATGATGATCACATACATGAACATCTTAATTGTATATACCTAAATAAAACTGGACAGTATGATGATTGCATATGTGAATATCTTAATCGTATATACCCAAATAAAATTAAAAATGAACGGAGAAATAGATCAAAACAAGCAAAACAATTTTATCCGCAACAATGACAAAAAGCGAGTAGGCAATAAGGCATTACCCAGTTTTGCTTACTCCCTGCGCTGTAGGCCATGGAGGGAGGGAGCGAGCGAGAGAGACGGCGGGACCTGCAACCGCCTATGATGTGGGCCAGGGAAGGGCAGGAGCAATCAAGAGAGAGGATGGGGCTGGCAATGGCCTTCGTGTGGGCCAGAGAGGCATAGACAGGGCAAGGGAGAGAGGGTGGGGCAAGGGGCCGGCTCTCGCTGTGGTTCAAAGAGGAAGGGAGCGAGCAAGAGAGACTCATAAAGGACGCAAGGGAGAGGGGTGGGCGGCGAGGGTCAGAGAGAGGGCGCGAGAGAGAGGGGCGGGCGGCGAGAGTGGGTAGGGTCAGAGAGAGGGCGCGACATAGAGGGTATGGCGAGGCGAGCGGGCTAAAGAGAAAGGGCGCGAGAGAGAGGGTACGGCGAGAGGAGAGGGCTAGAGAGAAAGGGCGGGAGGGAGAGGCGGGGGCGAGATGAGAGGGCTAGAGAGAAAGGGCACGAGGGAGAGGGTAGGGCGAGACGAGAGGGCTAGAGAGAAAGGGCCCGAGGGAGAGGGTAGGGCGAGACGAGAGGCAGAGGATAGGGCCAGAGAGAGGGCGCTAGGGAGAGGGTAGGACCAGGCCAAAGAGAGGGCGAGGGAGAGGGTAGGGCCAAGCCAGAGAGAGGATCAGGACAAACTAACATTTTTTTATTTTTTAAATATAATTTTTTTTTTTGCCGTGGGCTGGGGTAGGGCCATGGCCCAGGCGGGCCCCTCCCCTCCCTCCGCCACTGGTTGGTCCAACGGGATCATGCAGGGGCTGGCTGGTGACCAGTTTTCACTTCGATTCCCTAAGAGCCAACTCTTAGTGCTGCAAACGAGGGGCCATCAATACACAAATTGAAGCACGACAGAGGCGGCATCTCAAGGCACCGATATAAGCCATGTATCTTCACGTGGTGGGTCAAGCCCGCTCACTTGAAAAAGGTGACATTCACAAATGCGGAAGCCAGAAGCCTAGTCATTGCCATTACTTCCACTTCCATTTGAGACTCATGCTACTTGTTTTAAATATCTACCTGCACAATAATGTCTATACCATAGGCATCTCTAGCTAGAGAGGAATCTCGCTTTCTCATAATCATTGCATGAGAATAGCTTTTCATTGTTTTATCCTTATCGTTTCAATGCACTTTTTTTATAACAAGATGCACTTGTTTTACCCTAGCTTTTTCTCACTTATTTTCCATTTTTTAGTTAATTACTTTTGCGTTACTACCTTCATGTATAGATATATATATTCTTGAGTTATGTGAAAGTTCTACAGGTGCATCTTGTTTCTCACTTCCCAGAAATGTTTCAGTTCTGCTTCCCACTTTTGATTTTTGTTGCTTCCATATCCATCTTGTATCATGTTAGCTGAGAATATATAATTCAGATATCCTAAAATTAAGGTCTCTATATAGTTAGAGATATTTTCTTTTAAATATACCTTATTAGAGAAAAAGGTGAGAGCAGAAAAGCATGTGACCTTCATGCAAGTGAACTTAGACATGCATGGATATGAGATTCATCCCTTTAGATGCGTAAATATGATTTTAACAAATTGAAGTGTTATGGTTTTAATATCTTCATAAAATCTTATGACTACGTCCACAAAATATTCTTTTTTTATGCTAACTATTAACTTTGCAGAAAATTACATTTAGGCAGTTAGTTTCATTAAAATTAAACACGCTCGTACATCCTTCTATAGATGATGTTAACTTCTAATTATAGCCATTCAGGGCAAGACTCTATTTCCCCTCAACTTTCAAAGTTTCTATTGATTAATTCAAAGTTTCTGTTGGTCATTCCAATGATGAATAGCATCAATGATGGGCTTAGAGAACCACAAAAGGGAGATTAATGATTTGAAAAATCGCTAATAAGAAGAAAGACTATATATATATATAGTCTTTGTTATTGTAAGGGATTTTTTCAAATTATTATTCTTTCATATGCAAACAGTTTCCATCCCAGACCATTTAGTACCTCAGACTGTGATCGGTCAAAGTCGAACCACGTACTGGAGCTAAAAGTGGCACAATACCAATATCAAATCTTGCATTAGTGCAGTTAAGGTAAATCATAAACTAAAGAAGGTCCTTGGGGCCCGATTTTGATGTTGTTACAAGAAATTGAAATGTATCTTTACAAATGAAGGAGCATTATTCTTCTTCAAGTACGTATAGAAGGACTACAAGAACTGTCTAGAAATGTCATGTATTCAATAGACACATGTGCACACTCCATTTATTTATATTTATTTCTTGAAAACGTTTCTCTTAACAGAAGTGATAATTTAGAGTTTGACAAAATTAGGAGCTAGGACAGATAAGAACAGCAAGGGCTGGTTATGATAAGGCATGCAGTGATATTATTCGTGAGCAAAAAGCAGTCCAGCTGAGAGCCGATGTCCACACCACAATTTACAACTGTGTCGAGGCGTGGGCATATATGGCGACAATGCGTCGTCAACGTGGTACCGCATTCCGCCCCACTTCAGTGACTCCGCGCCGCCCCCACTTCCTTTTTCAAGGCATCTGAAGGTCATTATTGAGTGCCACAAGCCCTAACAAAAAAAAAGAAAAAGAAATTGTACGGGTAGGCTTGGGCACCTGAGCGGTATGGAGGCTGGTGCGGGCAGTTTCCTCATGTCCACACCGGTCCCGCAAAATATGTTTATTTTCACGTTATTGGTTTGAAATATTTGATTGTTTATATTTATAGGTGTCCCTAAAGACATTTAAGATTTTAAATTAGTGCCATTCCAGCAAACCTTTCTGCTCCGCTTTAGTGGCGTACACTGCCGCTTCTTCAAGCAGGGTTAAAGATATAAACTTCTTTTGTTGGTCGAAAGGGGGAAAAGAAAATGACCTTCTAATGCCTGGAAAATTGCGAAAACAGACGTGACAATGTTCGTGATTAGTTGATTTTTGTGGAGAGAGTGTGTGTATATATATATATATATATATATATATATATATATATATATATATATATATATATATATATATATATATATATATATATATATATATATATATATAAAAGCAGTCACAAATGATGCAGAGGCTTATTCAAAAAGCAGGTGCATCATTAATAAGGTGAGCTTGATTTTAGATTCACTTAAAAATGTGTACCTTTTTTCATTTTTTCTGGCATTTATTGTTATCTAATTGATATTTACTAACATTCTTAGATCAACTACTCAGTACCACTAGGGTGAAGTACTCAGTGCTAATGACTAAAAGTGTATCTCTTGCGTCAATAAATGCTCATTATCCTTGCTCAAAATTCGGCAAGAATAAATTATAAGAGACAGCAGTTGTAATGTGCCATATAATAGATTCTTACTGATCCAAATTTTCCTAACTAATAGGGCCCCATTTACAAAAAGCAAATGTATGTGTCAACTAGGAATTAGTCACACCTGCGTTTGGGGCATTAATAAGGTGCTTCATAAGGCAAACATGTTGTCAATTATGGAACTCATGTTCTAATCAGACCCCAGCTCGTAGTACATATTCTCAATCGGCAGCGAACATGAATCATATTCCAGTTGAATATAGCTATTGTTCTATTTAACATTGTCGGGCATCCAATCTGCTTGGTCTTGGAGTCAGACTTGGATTTGGGTACAGTTGAGTTGAAAATTTTCATGTAACCAGATTCACCTTCAAAGTCAGATTCCATCACTACATATATAGAATTGAACTCAATCATCATTATATTTTTGAATAACTGAATGCAAATACGACTTGAATATCTTATACTATCATCCAAACCATTGGCATCCTCAGCAGGAAATTGATTATATTGAAAACGAAAGCATGAGTTGAACAGGTACTTCAAAGAAAAAGAAAGTTTCAGAAACTTTTTTCTGGAACGAGAAATAATAGGAAAAGATCCTATTCGTTTTGCTGGTCGAGTAGTTTAACGCAATATCCCTCGGTCTCTTCTCGGGCTGTCCGGCATTAAAACATCATAGGTTCTAATATTGATTCATAGAACACTTGAACAAATACTTTAGGATTCATGAAACAGTTGAACAAATATTTTATGAATCTACCCAACTCACATGGTATTCCTAATGCAAAACGCCTCCATTAGTTTGTGTTTGATTCCTTACAGATTGGATTTGACGGAATCTCAAATCCATGATAGCTGAAATCCATAGTTGTATCAAACTGTGGATTTCAGCGCTTCTACCCCCAATGCGGATTTGAAATCAGATTTTTTTGGGGGGGTTAGAGGTGGGTGGGTGGTGGGTGTTGGACTTGAAAACTGCATATCTTATAGATCACCGCGGGTATGAGATCCGTGGTAGTCAAAGGGGGAAACGGATGGAAGAGGGAGGAAGGCAGGTGAGGACGGGAGGAAAGGGAGGAAACGGATGGCATAGGGAGGAAGAGAGGTGAGGACGGGAGGAAAGGGAGAAACCGATGAGAGAGGGAGGAAGGGAGGTGAGGACAGGAGGAAAGGGGGGAAAGGGGAGGTGAGGACGGAAGTACCGGGGAGATCACCAAGGAAGGCATCATCTTAAATCCATTGCAGTGGGAGGCTTAATTATAATTCAATTTAAAAAGATTAGATTAAATTCATCGTTTTCTTATTAATCTTTCTGTTTTTAGCTATTTTATTAATCTTTTATATTATTATATTTTAAAAATAATAAAATACTCTCACCGCACCGCCGCACCTAAATTTTTTGAGATGTGCTGCACCAGCACCTGCACCGGCACCCGCACCACGCACTCAGGTGACATAGAACATAACCTTAAAGCATATTCTGTGGTAAAGTATTTATTTACTGGCTTAAGTGTTGGAGCCTGATGAACTCAACAAATTGTGTCGATTTAAACTTTTCCATAAGTTGGCTCATATCAGACCGTGGGTTAAGTCCATATGGGCTGGTAAATTATTTGCCTCCAAAACAATAGTGCTTGGCCAACATTAAAATTGGGCATGAGAAAAACTCAATTTTGACAAAACCTGACTTTTCAAATAGGAGTAAAAAGGCTGAGTCCCCTCCAAGTTATTCAAGAAAAACTTGGTTTAGGAAACAAAGGATATGTTTGGATACACGCTTAAAAAAAGTTTCAGAAGAAAAACTTCCTGTTTTAGGAGCCATTTTGCCTCTGAAATCCTGTTTTGGGAGCGTTGGCCTACAAATCTAGGTTTTGCATAACCTGGTGCGGAGACAAATTGCGGGGAGTGTCTTTTTTTCTCCATTCAAAATGGAGCAAGTTTTGACAAAACTGGAATAAGTTTTGACAAATTTGGGTGCAAGGTTATCATCCAAACGCCAGGTTAAGCTTTCTCTCAGTATCTTTTAAAACCTTTTGTGCATCCGGCTGACGCCACATTGGGTGGCTAATCACCATCCAAGTGACGTTAGATGCAACTGGTCAGAGACAGATGGTCAAGGTTTGCCGCCTGACTTTTTGCTTTAATCAACTTTCTCATTGTCCTTATGCGGAGGAAGAAAACGGCGACATCGTGGCAAATATGACTTGTCACAAAGGCGTTCAGAACTTTCATACTGCAATAAAGAAGAGACAAAGAGAGAGCAAGCTCTTACAGGGTCTAACGAAACTCCTCTTCGTTCCCTCCTTCCGATAGTAAGAGCATCAGGCCAACATAAGCGTGGCAATGGGAAGTCGCAGTGAGAAAACCTGGCTTTACCCTGGAAGCCTTAATCACCAACAACAACGTCCGCCGGTATCATCATCGACACCAACTGTTGATCTTGTCTCAGTAGCTGATACTGCCGCAGTCTTACAGGGCAGTGCCGGTCCGGCCATTTCCTCCGGCACCAATTCTGATATTCATATTGGTGAAGAAGAGAATTCGAAGAAAGGAGCACGGAAGCGCACAAGAACATCCAAGAAAGCACCGACCACCCTCTTCAATACGGACGTCCACAATTTCAGAGCTATGGTGCAGCAATTCACCGGCCCGAGTGCTGCCTCTTTCGTCCACGGAAATCAAGGAGGAAGCAGTCTCGGCTTTGGGCATGAAGTCAGACCCGACCATCATCAGATCAGTTCCTTGGCTCTATCAGACATGACCCATCAACAAAAAGAGACGGGAACATCGACAGTCTCCGGTGGCCGTCGTAGTCCAGCCAACAGCCATGGCTATTGGGGTCTTCGCTAATCTAAGGGTTGCAGGTTCTTTGATTATGGAGAGGTGGAAGGGCAATTATTCTGAAACCACTTGGGGTGACCCAATCTCTCAATGTTTTTGCCTTTTTCATATATTCTTCATAGTTCAGTTAAAGACGCATATATTTTTGTTCATGATACTTTAATATTTATTCATGAAATTATTGAAACCCGCAAAACCAATGAAACATAGCCCATCTCAATTATGAAACAACGAAAGGATATGTATCATGCTTAACGTAAATTTTTAGGATTTAGAAAATAGTTGGTTAGGTGCGAAAATCCTATCATCTAGAGTTTATTAGTTTTCATTGCAAAATAATAAAACTAAAATAGAGATTGTGGAAGTTCACATTTGTTATCAATAAAAATTCATTATGCTTTATTGTTTTCGGTGAGCAGGAGGGAACCCCTTTCCCACGTATGAGAGGTCAAAGTCCCCTTTTCTTGCCTCTACTCCTGAGGTCTAGGGCTGTTTCTAGGTGCTCCAAGGGTTCACCATCAAACTTGAATGTCGTGCATACATGCTGTTGTTTGCTGTTCAAAGGAGTAACTCAAGCACAAGCTGCATATGCGACCATCGTGGAATTTGTACAACCATACCTTGGCTGTAGAAATAAACATATAACACACAGACACGCACACATGTATTTAGGAAAATTAAAATCAACTGAACACCAAATGTTGCAAGATGACTAAATATTGGAACCCCCACAAGAACATTATAAATTGTTGATAAAAACACCACAAATTGTGACTGCACTACAAACTGTTGCTAATTTCATTACAAGCTGTTTTTAACAATGATTTAAAAAAAAAAAATTTATCGTCCAACAACATCCGGCATCCGACTGATTTCAATCTCTCTCTCTCTCTATCTATCTGTCTGCATATATATATATAATTTAAATTTGCAGGATGATGAATGCTGTTAGATGCAGTACACGAATTTATGCATTTGATAACACAAGATCAACCTCAATGAAGATTGGGTCCTATAGTAACCAAAGTTAATTTGCGTTGGCAATTCAAATACTCCCCATCCTAGCTTTTCCTATCGTTATGTCCAATATACATTACAAAATGCTTGTAATCCATAATGTAATCTCTCGAGCATTTAAAAGGAAAATCCTTCAACCAGCTGCAGCACTTTAGATGGAAGAAGAAAAGCTACTGCTCGATACCTTTTCTTATTCACTTCTTGTAGAATAAATCCCAACTTGTACACCAGAGATTTTCAGTAGGCATAATCGGCTATTTTTGTTGCAAAATCAGTAACTGAATTATGCACTCAGCTTCAATTGTTCTAGAGAATTTTGTACGCTCAAGTAAACTTGCATTTGTGGGCAGGTCCCTACATTTCCTCTGACATTGGTGCCCGCAAATCAGTCATGGCCAGTTTGGTCTTCAAATACAAAATTATTCTCAGAGCCCAATGGACTTTGTAAACATGTCTGCTATTTGCTTCCTTGAAGATGAATGTGATGTTTGAACTATACTCATGTGATGTAGTCTTGCATAATGTGACAGTCAATGATCTATATGTTTTGTGCACTCATGGCACACAGGATTTGACGCTATATGCAACACCAAGGGCAGGACTTTCACAAAACAAATTTGCTGGTATTTTATGAATCACCTATAAACAAGGAAGAGGGGATTTCAGTTGTATTATCTTGCACACTGTGTCAGCCATCAAGTGGTATCTGCCTCTACTGACGACCTGAAACGGCTGTCTTCTTTTTCATCTTCCAAGATACTGGATCATACTAGATGAAGATGCAAGAATCAGTAATGGACTTGCGAGACTCTATATTGACACCCTAGGCCTAATCAGTATCACAAAACGCATTCAACATGCAGAATGTTATTATCTGCCATTAGCATAATTCCTTGTGCGTGGATTGTCCCTTAAATATGTGGCAATCAGCTTATGTCATTAGGTAACAATTAGGTGTTTTGCTTCAATGTTCAAGTACAGTGTACCAAATAAGATAGCATGCAAACGAAGCACCTGTTGGGAAAATGGTAATAGCGCTACACTCTAATTTCTTGTTGGTTAATTCCAGGTACGATTGTACAAATATATCATAGCAAATTCTGCCAGGAAAATTTACATTTTGTGAATATTTTGGGACATTTGTTATAAAGCTTGACCCAAAAAGTCTTAAATTCATTCTTTTAAACCCCTTCTTTCAAGACCAAGAAGATGTGTAAGTTAGATTCTTGAGGAAATTAAGTGATGCCATTGTCACCTTAAGAAGCAATTTGTTCCAAATTACAATATTCTCAACAGTACTGAGTGCATAAAAGAATCATGTGGATGATCTTTTAAACCATGAGACCTAATCTATGATATATGTCGTATGCTCACAAATACACAAAACCTGAAATATTGCAAATCTTCAAAACCATATCATGCCATGTAAGGCTGAAACTATGCCTGACGGCCGATGGGCAGCTGACCTGACTCAGGCCCAGGCCTGAGCATTGCAACCGGCTTGACGGGCCCAGACTTGTCGGGTCAGACCTGACCCGACAATCTAACAGGCTGGACCGGGGCAATATAGTCAGCTCGTCGGCAGCCTTATAGGTTCAATAATTTTTTTTAGTTTTTTAAATACAACTAAAAAAAGTAAACTGTAAACATTTTATTTTGGAAGCAAATAGGGCTTCTGTTCAGGAAAGGCCTGCCTGGCCTGATACAGGCCAACCTTCAACTTGGCCTAGAGCGGCCACGGATGTGGCCGAGAGCAGCCATAGAGGGCGGAAAAGGGCCGCCCATCACACGGTCAGGGCTGAGCCCAGCTCCATTAACCCAGGCGCGGGTCAAGGGGATGAAGAAGAAGGTGTGTCGCAGCTCGGTTCAGTCGAAATTGACATGCTTGGAGTTGGTGCAGAGGGAGGTGCGGGAGGAAATGCAACAGCTCTGAGCGAGGCTTTGAAAATCCAAGAGACTGGGTCAAGTCCGGTCTTGTTTAAGTCAACCCAGGGAGTGTTCGAACCAGGTCTCTTAGGGCCAACCTAGGGTGTCCCTAGGTGAAGCTCGGTCCAAATCAACACCTAATGCATAATTGGGCAAGAGGAGGATCGATTTTAGGACTTAGGATTTAATTCTTGCGCATTTTGCTTTTGCACTTTGAATTTTGCGCCAATTGCTTTTGTTTAGATCTGATATTCAGATCTGGATCAAGTGTCGGATCCAATTTTAATCCAGAACTATAAATATTTAGAATTCCTTTGTTTTCGTATCCATGAATGAAATTTTGAAGTCATTAGTCGAATTAGTCTCTCTCTCTTCTCCACGAGCTCTAGCTCTCTCTCTCTCTCGCGCACCTCTCCTCCTCCACGTCTCTTCTCCCTCTCTCGTTTCACATTTGGGGATTTCGCCCCTCTTGCTGGAAATCAGAGTTCTTCTCCAGAACCCGCGGGCTTCTCCTCCCCTTTCCTAGTTTTCTTTTGTCCTCTCATCCCACTCGCCCAAAGGATTGAAGGACCGGCGGCTTCCTCTTGTTCCGGCGTGAAGAAGACCCCTCGTTCCACGGCTTTTCCCCACTTGATCGTCCGGCTGCTCAAGGTACATTCCTTCTTGAACCACGGAGAAGGTTTAGAGGCCAGCAGCCACCGGGAAGTCTTCTAACTCCAAGGTAACTAGGAGGGTGAAGAGATTGACTCGCGGTTACGATTTCGCAAAGGTTGGTGCACCAAACTCACGGCTAGATTGTGATTTTCGAAGTTCGTCTTTTAAAATTAAGTTCAGTCCAAAAGGGGAAGGTCGGCCCGGAGTCACAGCCCGAGCAGCCCTTGTTTGAACGGTTGAAAGTGATTTTAAAAGCCCCCTTTCGAGTCACAAGGCTCGCCGAAGTCCGGTGGGCGTTTCCTCAAAGTTTGGTGCTGTTTGGCCGGTAAAGTGTTCTTAAAATTCCTCCAAATCATAACCGGCAACTTGCTGGAATTCTCGCCGGAAAATCAGAAATATAAAAGTGAAAAAGGCGTGAAAAGAGAGAGGTCTGCCCGGAGTCACAGCCCGTGCAGCCTTCTTTCGTGAAGAAAAGACGTCCAAAAGAAAAGAAAGAAAGAAATCCGGCGAGAGAGGCAAGTTCCGGACGTTTGGGAGAGTTGGCCGGAATTTCAGATTTCCGGCCACCGCTGCACTTTTTCCGGCGACATTTGGTTCCGGCTGTGGACCAGAAATTCAAAAAGGTCCCGTGTGAGCTACATTTGGCGAATTGGGGTTGCACTTGAAAATCCGGTGATCATTTGGGGAAAAACGGCGAACATTTGGGCATTTCTCTAAACGCCGGCGCATTTGGAAAATTCCGGCCAGATCTCCTTGGTGCGGGGTAAGTTGATCCCTTCCTTGATCTTCTCGCTATCTTCTCTCTACATTTGTCCACGTGGCAGCTTGCGAGAGATTGAGGAGAACCAGCTCGCCCTCCTTTGACTCACATTTGGTGGGCGCCTACCATTTGGTGAGAGATTCTAGGAGCAATCTCGCCACCTAGTCCAATATCTTAGGAATTAGGAGTTATCCCTCTCGCCACCTCGCCTCACCTCCCCTACATCTTAGGATCTAGAGCCCTCTCCTCGCGCCACCTAGAGTCCTACAATTGCCCTAGCCTACCAGTTGGAGCCACCTCATCCTTAGCCAAACAACTCGCCAACCCTAGCTCACCAATCCCCTACCGCCATTCCCTCATTAGGTTTATCCCTTAGCCACCTCACCCTAGCTTCTAGGAGCCTTGTCCAAGCTCGCGCCCCCTAGCCAATCATTAGCAACCTTATCCTAGCTCGAGCCCTAATCATTAGCCACCTACCACTTTAGCTAGCTCACTTAGGTTAACCCATTTCCATTTCCATTTCCTCTAGCCGAGCCTAGTAAACCTACCCGTCCTACTTTATAGGGAACCCAATTAGACCCACTTCCTTAGGTCAAACCGAGTCTAGATCGTAACCCTAGGTGTGCCTAAGCCTAGTCAACCCTAGACCTAGCTCACCTACCCGACCGAGCCCGGACACATTGGAAAACATTCGATCCGAGCCCGCCTTGACCCAACCTAGTCCAAGTCCGCCCTAGTTGACTCTAGCCCTAGGCCACAAGGAAGACCGCGGGTAGTTCCACCGCATCCTTGTCTTCTAGAGTCGGCGTGACTTGCCTCCAGCGTCCATCGGCTACCTCCGGCCACCGCTGCCACCACTCCGGCCAGATTTCCGGCGGTTCACCTAGCTGGTCCCGCGCACCACCGGCGAGCGCTCTTTGAGTTCTTGGCAACCATCGGCGGGCGGTCTTCTCACCGGCGCTTGTCTAAGGTGTCCCTTCACTTCCGGCCATCTCCGGCGACCTCCGGCCGCCGCTGCTCATTTTCCGGCGACCGCTGCTACTTTTCCGGCGACGGCGAAGAACCAGCAGCCTCTCCACTTCATCCGGTACCATCTTAGCTTGTTTATTTGGGTTTTTGGGATTGTTTTGTTTCAAGTTTTAGTTTGTATTCGCTTCCGCACTTGTTAGAATTTGGCTTTTAAGTCGGGATTGTTTGTCCGACTTGGGTAGTTAGATTGTATTTGCTTTATTTAGGGATATTCTAGGTGTACTCTGAGGGGATCTTGGGGGTAGGCACGGCCTTGGGCTTAGAACTTGACCGGCCACGGGCGAGACCCTACCATGGCCCGTCCATTAATAATCAGGCCAGGCCTGGGCAAATGATCTGGCCCAAAGCCCAATAAGCCGTCAGCCAGGCCCAGCCCGATGGTTAAGAAGCCTGGACTCTCCCCGGCCCTTATTCCATGTAGTAATATTTGGATTGTTTTTCTTTTATTTTTTCCACAAGAACAAGTCATCTATTTGCTATCTTTATCTTAAAGCCAAATGTAAATTGGGAAAGAAAAAATCACAAGAATAAAATTCATTGGTCGTCACACATCAAGGGCATGGATAGGTGTAACAATGCGACACGAGCAATGGAATGCCAATGGATCGGATTTAGATTGATATATCTTTAATCATATCCGTTTTTTCATATATTCATATATTTGGATTTGAATTCAAATAAATAAGTCATACATGAATCTGAAATTTGATTTACAATCCGAATCCGATTTTTATATTTATATTCGAATCCAAATCCGAATTTTGAAACTGATTTTGCCAATTTTCAAAATTTAATAGCACTAGATATTGGATGTTTGTCCATAAATGAATCCAATTCAAATCCGATCAGATATTTATGTATATCTGAATCTGAATTCAAATATGATCGGATGTCATTTATTAAATCTGAATTCGATCTGATTTCTTAATCAGATATTAATTTTTTTTCCATATCCAATTTTTTCGGATTAAATCGGTTGGATATCCGATTCAAATTGGATATTTAGACATCCTTACATATGAAGTGCAACTCTCAAACTGACCATCTATAATATGCCTTTCGGGTTCAGGGGTGAAAGCATATGCTCCAATGAAAAGGAGAAGCCTTTTTCACCACTTTCCAATTGTGTCATGCATGTGTAGACGACCTGTGATGCTGGTTGGGAGGACTGTTGCCCAACCTCAACTTGCGAATGGAAAAGTAAAGTGGCTCCATCATGCGTGCATGTTTTCCATTAAAGACAATAATATGTGAGTATTAAACTTTCACCATACACGGTATGCTCTCTTACGACATGCTCGCCTGTCCTTAAGAATTCTCTGGCGCGCGCTCAATTAACTAACGTTGATGTGCATTCGAAAACTGGAAGGATCTTATGCATGAGAGGAGAAAGGAGAGGAAGAGGAGAAACTACTTGATTGTTGTTTAAGAAAACTTCTTCCACTACTGATGCAACATAAGAGGAAAATATACACAAACAAAGTATAATATACATGCTGGGGTTACATAAGCAAAAGTTAGCCTAGGGCCAATTTCTTATGCTTTTTTTTTTTTTGGGTCACACCACGACAACTTTAAGTTTTTGGTACTTCTGCCAAACCGCCACACTAAGTTTTTGGTACTTCTGCCAAACCGCCACACTTAGCACATTACTAAACCAGGAACCAGAGCTTGTATGTATACATATATATATATATATATATATATATATATATATACATATATATATATATATATATATATATATATAGTGAGCGATCCTTCAACTTGACATGTTTGTGCATCTTCTCCAACGCAAAAGCAGGTGCCCCTGAAAAATATCAAATGATAAAAAGTTCATGGACTGTAGCTAAGACTTGATGCTTCAATAAAGTTTGGAAGTGGAGTACTGGAACCAAAAGTGGGAGCAGGAAAGAGAAAAAGGTCAAACTTCTTTGGTGATTCCAAACTGGCGAATGCAGGAGTTTTCTAAAACCTGCCACCTTTTGCTGGCAAGATTTCCGGAGCTAGGAAGTTTTCCTATCAGAAGTTTCCACTGTTCTACCTTTGTCGTGTCCAACTTGCTCTGTTAAAATTTTCTTACCATTTCTAACAAGAAAAAGGATTACATTTTCTTATTGAAATGTTTTGGTTTAAAAATTTCTGCCAGGCAAAAAAAAAAAAAAAAATCTTTCAGCAGATATCTTTTTACTTCTGCAAAAATAAGGCTCCAACCAACAAGAGAAAGTTTCCCTGGGGAAGAAGGAAAAGAAAGATTCTGAGAAAGAGTGCAAAGTGTGGTATATGAGAAATGGAAAGAAAAGAATCAGCTCGCTGCAGAAATATTTACCTTCACAGAGCTTGCCTCCCAAAATTTTTAAGGCATACGGTTCAGTAATACAGCGAACCTGAAAGAAGGGAAGTTTAGGAAATGTTTTAGAAAGCCTATCCTGCTAGAGAAGATTCAAACTTCACAAGAAACTAAATGTCCTGTTCCACATCTGTCTTCTATATGTCATACCTTGCCACCAATTTCCCCTCGAAGCACCGTTTGAGTTAGAATTTGGGTCATCTTCACCGCCATTTTTTGGGAACTGCAGTCACATGGTTGTAGGGAGGAGGAATGTTTCAATATTAACAACAATCAGATACGGGCACCGAGAAAAGTGATGCATTCAACAAATTTCTGTGAAGACTCACAATGTTAGAAGTCCCAGAGGCGTGCGAAGTTGGTGCTCTAACGCACATGTCCTGACCACCGTAGTACAAAGATGAACTCAGAAAGAAGGGCTCCACTTCCTCCAATTGCTCGAACTTCTGGTTCTTCGTCTCTGAGGACAAAGCGATAGGAGAAAAAAAGTCAAGAAATAATGACAAGCACGGAACAATACGCCTTCATTTGGTTAAAGATTTTAATAGAATGCCAAGCAAAGGGCCTAACGCCACCTAGAAAGAAGAGCTTTTCAAATCCTTTACAGTAACTTTTCAACCCTTCTGTAACACAGAAGGCTGAGAGGCAGGCGCAACACCCATGCAGAATCAGCCCAAAGTAAAATAAATACACGTTCCAATAACTACATCTCACTTTATAGATCTGCCATAACTTCTGAAGAAAATCAACGAGATGCCAGTAAAAAACAGAAAAATATAAAGCAGGGTCGATTCACGCACCACCAGAGCCGTATTTAGACCTAGATGATGACTCGAAATGAGAGCTCCCACCTCCCTGTTCAAGAGAGAAGATCAACGGTGTGAAGCCAATCTCTCAAATATGAGATAAGCAGAAACAGTAAAGATATAAATGTATTACAAGAAAGAGAAATGCGACTAAATTGTAAACCAAAGTTGTAATGACCAATAGAATGTTTTTTCGTTATAAAACAGGGAGTGGAATCAACGCTCATTAACCAGAAACTTCGAGAAAGAAACAGATCATTGGCTACTGACATCACCCTAAAAGTTTAACTCATGGTTATCCGCTAACCAGTCAAACTATCCTCAGGATGTCCTGAAGATTGTCAGGGCTGAAAAATCAGAGGGAACATATCAATAGCCAAAAGAAAACTTAGAACCATCCCCATAATTATTTCCCCTGCCCACAAATGTCCTAGAGTGCATAAAACCTGAAAATGAAAGATAGTACAAAAGAAAAAGAAGGAAGACGTCCGAACAGCGTTGGCTGGCGTCAAAAACATTAAACAAATCAAATGAATAAAGAATGGGAATCAGATTCTTGCTTGAGGGGAAATAATTAGACACACAAAACAAGAACGACCATCTTCTTCTTTTCGTTTCTTTTCTTCCCTTGCTAGAGAAGAGCAAGGCCTCACAGACGCGAGAGAGATAGAGAGAGAGAGGAGGTGGGGGGATCCACCTTGGCGGAGGACCACTGTGATGACGACGAGGAGGAAGTGGAAAAAACAGATTGGAACACGCCACTTCTGCCGGCAGAAGCAGCAGGGGAATCTCTGTCGCCAAAGAGTTCCGAGATGGAGCTGGTGCTCCTTCCCTGGCCCTTCTTCCCCTGTCCTCCAACGTACTGGTGGTGGTGATGGCCGCTCCTCTCCATGTCTCTCCAACCAACCAAAACCCCAACCACCAAAAAAGATCTTTGGATAAAACCCCAACCGCCAAAAACCAACCAGGAAGGGAAAAAGAGAGCGACACAAGCCCGACTCTTCAACCACAAACCAACAAAACAACTCCCCAAGTAGCTTTTTGTCACCTCTCCCTCTCTCTCTACCTCTCTCGATCTTCCTTCTTCCCACCCTTACTCTTTACCCCTAATATCTATCTCCCCAAGTCCCAAAGTTACTGCTGAACACCACTCTCTCTGCTGCTAAGAATGTCTGCCAACTGCTTGCCCGAAGCACACCTCTCTTCCCATGTGAAGAGTGCATAGGAAACCCCACAATTTATAACGGATGAGGTTCAGAATCCTATCCCTCTTTTGTCCACGTCCTGAAAGTTACCTTTTTGACTTCTCTTTTTATCGGTTGGGTTCTCCCCTGCCTCATATCTCTCCATTCTATATATAAATATGATAAATATCTGGACATTTATGTATAAAAGAAAGAGAAGGGTGTGTATTCGTGGACCCCAGAGCTTACTTTGAAGAGACGCGTGTAGGCCGTATCCAGGAAGGCATGGGGAGAGTTTGAATGGATAAAACCATGGATATATAGACTATTTCCTACGTGTGTGGTGTCAGCACGGAATAGGGAAATAACGTTACGGGAGGCAAAAGTTGAAATCCTTTAACGATAAGGCAACTACTGACTGACATGAAGCGGTTCCGGCTTCGGTTTAATGTCTAGGGAAACGAAAGATCAAAAGGTTTCTTGGAAATGTTTCTGTGACTTGCGGTCACGAGAGAGAGAGAGAGAGAGAGAGAGAGCATGATTTTGGGAATAATATCCGGATTTTATTTGGTAACTGTTTGAGGTGCATTGAATTTTTGTTAGTATGAAGTCTATGATTAAACACTTATGCCTGTTTGGATGAAGAGAGAAAGAGTGAAAGGGTGGTCATTTCTGTGCTTAGTTGGTCAAACAAGGAGGAGAGAGAAAAAACTATATATATATATATTTGGATGCAAGGAGAAAAAATTGTCAATGTAAATCCAATCCTTCAAAAAATGGAAAGATTTAGAGTCTTAGACCGAAAGAAAAGATATATGACACCATTTCTTTTCCTTTTCTCACATTTCCTTCTCTTTCATTTCCTTTTTGTCCATTTTATTTCCTCCTTTTCCCTCCATACAAACAGGGGCACCTCCATACAAACAGGGGCATTAGAGTTTCATTCATTTTAATTGTTTATGCCATTTCTTTGTTAAAACATTCTTTGTGATCATAAATATGGGACCTATGAGCAATTAATGGTCTAACTCAAGAAGAGAGATATATAGATAAAGCCAATGAGCTAAGACAGGGACATAAGAATCTGCTGGAGTTAATTGCCAACAATATTTGCGCCTTGAGATTAACAATCTTATGCCAGTATCTTTAAAACAAATAAGAATGTGGCTGAATCAACTGTTCCAAATCCAATCAGCTACAATCACTATTATTTAGACAATGTCAATTTTTAGTGATTTAATATTGATTATTATTTATCTCAAATTAATGCAATCCCACAGTAGTAGCTATCATCTACCTTGTGTTCTTACTTTACTGGTATGGATACAAATATAGCGAGTAGGTGGACAGTTCTGAAAAATGTGGGTATTGTTAGGGACACAGCAATTTAACGCTCTAGAGCTCATATTAAGGATGTTCATTGTTCCATCGATCTGGGGAATTGGGACGACATGAAATTAAGGGCCGTTTGTTGTGTTGGTTTTAGGTGCAGAAGAGATTGCATGTAAATTTTCAAGTGTGCATTGCATGGAAATACTCGAGTTTGTATTTCATATTCTAGTAGGGGTTCTGTCCTACATAAATAACTTTTTATATATCTATCTTGCAAATTCTTTTGGAAGGCTTAATTGGGGTCCTCGAATGGTTAAATCAATCTCCTCATTTAATTGTTGTTGAAAGAAAAAGGAAAATGGGGTAAAATATTTTTATGCTTTGACTGTCACATAGAAAATCTTTGAAGTTCTTCATAAGATCAGAAAAGAGGGTTGACTTATATTAAACAAAATAGGAAAATGTTGAAAGATAATCAAACTAGTAAAGATGTTGACACATTCTGAAACTATACAATTTTCTCGTTCAACATGAGGTATGTTTAAGCTCCTCAGTAGAATATTGGTGAACTTATTAGAAGGCGAAAACATGTTTATAATTTGCAGTTTTTTTAGTAAAACCAATCAGGTTGTGACTCCATCTAGGTTGAGAAGAAAACTGGTAGATGATTTGGAAATAGATGTTTTGAAGCAAGCCTAGTGTGAGAGGCTCATTAAAGCTTGGCTAACTTGACCAACTTGGAAACTGAGTTTGACTTGTTGATTTATAGCATCAAGTCCCAAAGGAGAGGCTCATTAAAGCTTGGCTAACTTGACCAAGCACCGATGTTGTCCAGGAGTCGGCAGGCAAGACGCTAATGATAAGAACCATGACAGAGTAGGTTAGGAGAGGACTTTTTTTATGATTTTGAACATATACTACAACAAGATTTACACCCATTACGAGCACTACAAAAAAAGATGGATTCACTGATGTGTGGGAAAGAAGACATCATTGAAAACTCACTTTTATCGACATCCAAGTCTACAAGTTGGTGAAAACTACTTCACTGACTTCTGAGGGCAAACATTGCTGAAAATATTAGTACATTATAAAGAGGGAAAACATCAGCAAAAGCATTATTGAGGTGACTTCTGGGCTGAAGAGAAATGACAGAGTCAAGCCACAGACAATTTACTAGCGAAATAAGTCAATGAGTATGTGCCTTCCCTGTTTCCAAAACAAAAAAGTGTTAGTAATGCTCTAACCAGCGTCATGCCCAATGACTACTATTTGCATCAAAAGTAAGCAATAGTGACATGCAGATTGCATCAATAAAGGCACTCAATGTGTGAATATGCA
Organism: Nymphaea thermarum; assembly: GCA_011799765.1. NCBI lineage: Eukaryota > Viridiplantae > Streptophyta > Magnoliopsida > Nymphaeales > Nymphaeaceae > Nymphaea > Nymphaea thermarum. The sequence goes on from JAANDH010000108.1 coordinate 358,986, forward strand.
TCAATGAATATTTTCATAGTAACATGATGTCATAGAAACCTCATAAATTTCCAATTTATTGAGAGTTACTGTGTTAGATTGATAGTGTTAGTACACTTAGATTTTCAGTAGCATTTTTTGGTCATGCAATTGAAGACCTAGAATTTTCAGTGGCATCTCCCTTCCTATCCCCAACAATGACAGACATGCAGGGGAGGCCATTGCCTCCACCATTCCAGCATTGTAAGGTACTGAAGCCCCTTTATCATGACTGTTCGATCAAGTTGATGGATCGCCGGCCTGATGCATGATTGTAGAGTTGGTGTTCACTGGTTATATATATATATATATATATATATATATATATATATATATATATATATATATATATATATATATATATATATATATATATATATATATATATATCACACCCCATTTTAACCCTTAGCCTATTGAAGAATGAGAGTCATTAAGGATGCATCATCAGACACAAGGGAAGAGAGACCACCAAAATGCATTACTATAGGTAAAATGTGTGGGAAAAAAGAGAAAAGAGTGGGAAACCTTATCTAATGCATCAACATGCATCAAACACAACCTTGGGCATCACTAGTTATACTAGACGCCGTTGATAGTAAAGCATAAGTGATTGTGATACTATCTTCAATGTGAGTCCAGCTGCACGCAACAATGACATTGACAATTTTAGGCCTGAACACAAAAGTGTTAGAGATGAGCAACTATTTTTGATGCGACAATGGCTAAGACCAATTGGGAAACACGAAAATCGAACTTGAAGCAGCAAAGGACTAAGTCACTAGGTCAGTGAGTTGACCCCATGATTCTGCCAAGTCAAATTATAAATTTTAAGTGATGAATAATTGGAACTATCTACAAAATAACAAGTAATTATCAACTACATACATATAAACAACTTTAATTTATGAGAACTAAACAAACTAAAAATGAACAACTATGAAATAAAAATTAAGTATCAACAAGTTAACAAGTAGTGCACAACATTTATGATCTGACATGCTAACAATACTGTAGCAAGTACAATACCAAATAATTGCAAAATCTACAAAACATCAATTTATATAATAAAATCACTTACCTATACAATAACTAATATGACATAAAAGTTAAAACTAAAAACAAACTTAAAGTCTTAAAGTGTCATGGTGCATACCTCCCCCTATTTGACAAAAACATGTTTTAAAACATGAAATGCCCATTTGACCAACCAGCCTTTGGTAGGTATGTCATGAAGGCAAGTATTCAAAAGCAGGTTGGAGTATGTGAGCCCCATTCTTACTGCATATGCATGCAAGCACCTACCTTCTCTACTATTGCACTAAGTAAGATTCTTTCTTTTGTGAAAGCCTAATATGAGAAACATTCTCCACAATGTTTTAAATAAAAAAATGGTTTTTGAATTATTTCTATGCATGAGATGTTAAGAACTACCAAATTATTAAGAATTCATATGTTGATGAACAACTCCAAAAGATGAAGAGTTGAATATTATTTGTAATGATATGGCTAGAATTAACTCAAACATTTGGTCTGTCAAATCAAGACATGTCCTATGACCTATTTGTGCTTCATTCTTAAAAAGAACGCCAGATATACACATTGCTCTGTATTAATTTCTGAATACAAGCAAAATTGTAAAATGAAATAGAACCTAATGAAGAACCATGAGATAATTATGTAAATTGAGTTTCAATTTTGAACCTCATAATCTATAAAACGGTGCATGACAATAGTAAATGACACCTGATATTTGAAAAATATTATATAATTAAAAATTTAGGCAAGAAAAAAGGAACAAGTAACCCACTAGAGGGCTTCTTAGCATTGTCTTCCTTTCCAAAGGTGCATCTTAGTTTGGGTTACCATCCATCACCGCAACACTCCTGCATGGACATTGTGGATGGGGGTTTTGGGTAAGAAAACAACGTGCAGAATTTGAATGTTGTTTTAGCAGCAGGGAGGTAGTGTATCGTTGCCTCTTATAAACTCCTTTGAAGAGATGAAGCTTCATTTCTAATGGATCATCCTCAGTTGTTTCGTCCATGGAACTGAAAGAGTAAGTGTTGAATCTCATTTTGCTATTGAACGACTAAAAAAGCTATGGAAGACATCTGAGACCCCAAAGCTTACTACTCTTGGTAAGGGTGGCTTCATGGTTTGATTTCCTCATACTAATAATATGTGGTTGGCTTTATGGGAGAGATCTTGGAGGCTTGTCGATAAGTCATTCATTGTCAATAGATGATCTCCTTCTTTGGATATGGAGGTTGAAACAACTTTTTCAAAATCCCTATTAGATTCAACTATCGAATCTTGGGTTTCTTTAGTGGAATGATAAATTTTTCATGACTGCTGCTAAGGCTCTAAATGAGAGTCTGGTATCCATCAACCCATTTACAACAGACCTACTTAGAACATGGTATATTTGGAATTTGTGTTGAGATTCCCGTACTTTCAACCTGTAAGTGAGGTTGAAAATTTTATTGAGGAAGGAGAGGTTCTTTTATAGTAGATTCACTGTAAGGGAGGATGGAGAACTATCATAGGTGTAACTCTAAAATAACCTTTCAGAGAAATCCTCAAAATCACAACATAAATAAGAAAATAGTAATAACTAGAATGACTCTCTTGTGACATTGATAGAATTTCAGTTGAATGGAAAGCAACCTATAGAGAGAAAGAACCAATAGGTAGGAACAAATATTGAAACATCTAATCACTTCAACCAACTTAATCGATTGGAGAAAGCAGATGGACAAGCAGATCTTGAAGACATGGTGAGGCTACTGCCCTAGAATTGCTCTAGTCCCACCTACGTCCTGAGACCCTGACCATGAAAGTGAACAAAAAGCAAAATACTACTGGTGTGATGATAATGAAAAAAATCAATCGGCAATAAACAAGAGCCCCCACCACCAAATTTTACAAAGAACCCTCAAACTTCTCTTGGATAGAACAAAGTCATGATTGTCTGAAAAAAATTTCCATCCAAGGCATGGCTTAATCCATTTAGCTTTGTTCTTGCCGCAATGCATATGTTTGTAATTGAAGAACCAAATCTTCTACGTGGATTCACCTTTGTTAATGCCAAAAAGATGTTCCGAACAATGAAGAAGAAGGGTCTTCTGCGACAGTGGCAATCGAAACCAAATTAAGACATTGAATGAACAAAGTGTTCAGATTCAAAGCCCTTCATAAATTGCCTTCAATAACAGAATGGAAATCCCTCGCTGATATCCAGACCATTGCCGCAAGTTCTCAAAGGGAGAAGCATGACAACTACTCGTCTATAGTTCTACCTATCGTCATTCTACTAAGGAGAAGGACAAATTTCTCCTACATGAAAGCCCTCATGCAAGGAAGGCCCCTAAGAGCTATAGAGTATAGGCCTGATTTATTGTTTTTGTTTGATACTACTCTTTGTATGCTGAATTTTCTCTTGTCTATATGTCAGTATTCTAAAGGTGCATGGTTTATGAATGACACAAGTGTTTATATATTCTGGTACAATCATTAGGGTATGGAGCCCATTTACTCTTAGCTACTGGTCTATCAAACACTATTCTTTTTGCTCTTTTTGTAGTTTTGAGAGGAAAGGAAGTTTAATTTGTGGTCATTACGGCTTACATAAGTTTGAGTTTGATTGAGAATAGATCAATTTCTAGCTCTAAGACAGATTGTTAGAAATGTGGCTTATTTTTGTGTCGTTATTGGATATTTTAATTCATTATGCAATGCAGGTGGTAAGACTGACCGAGTCACCAACTAAAGATCTTGTGATGCCTTTAATGCTTTTCTAGTATATTATAACCTTACTATTCTCGGGAATAGGATAACCAACCTCACCTGATCCAATAACCATATAGGCCTAAAGAAAATTCAATGTGGTTTTGACTATTACCTTTTGAACTCTTATTGGATGGATGTTTTTGAAGGTAGATTTAAATTAAAAGCCTTTCCTAGATACGTCTTAGATCATAGTATGCTATATTCGTTCATTAGTGATTATACTGTTAACCACTTTGGCAAAAGAATATTTGAATATATACTAAGGTAAGAAAGATATCTGTCACCAAATTATTGTAGCAAAATAAGATCTTCCAATACAAGGATATTCATTGATTTGAGTGTTTGGAAAACTAGAAATAGTTATAAAATCATTAGTCGAGTGGAACACGAGACAATATAGCAATATTTCAAAGAAAAATAACATCCTTAGAGAGGAACTCATGGATCTATAATCTATGGATGCTAATGTGGACTTCAAAACATTAAATTATAAAATCATGCTTCACTAAGAACTTATTGAAGCATTGGATGATAAAGAACTTATACAAAAACAAAAATTCTGGGCAAAATGGATCAATGAATTAGACACAATACTAAATTCACCTATGAAGTAATTAAAGGTCATGGGCATGTTAACTGCTTAGAGGAAATGAAATGATCTAATGACCTAATCAGAGACCTTGAGGTTGTTAGAGGAATCTATGAGTCATTTTTTTCAACCCTTCTTATTCAATATGTTTCTACAAGTGACATTTTGGAAAATATTAAAGAAGGTGAGATTGTCAGCAATGAAGAAAATCAAGATTTTCTACACTTGGCTTTCAATGACAAAGGGAGAAATGTGGTTTTTCTTTATTGATAAATGTAGTGCTCTAGGCCTAGATTCATTCTCCACTGGCTCCTATCAATAGTTTTCATACATTATTGGCAAGAATATCATCTTCTCGATCAAAGATTTCTTTAGATTTGGCAAGTTGGTGAGAAACTTAAACAAATTTCTTATCGTTTTAATATCGAAAGTAGAATGCACGTGCAAACCTAAAAACTTCCATAAGATTTTTATGTAATGTTTTATATAAGTTTATATCGAAAAGCATAGGTAACAAAATGAGGAAAACATAGCTCATTCCATCTTCCCTCAACATAGTGCATTCTTAAAGGATATAAGAATCAAAGATCATATGGTTGTTGCTCATGAAGTCATCCAAAACTTAACTATTTTCAACATCATGCAGTTGGTTCAACAGTTGTTATGAAAGTGGACCTTTCTATGGCTTATGACAGTTTTAGCTGGAGTTTTTGCATAACTCCATGCTCGCTTTGGGTTTTCATCCACAATTGGTTTAGAGAATTATAACATGTGTGCCTACCATATCCTTTTAAGTGCTTATTAAAGGAGTTAGTGGAGATTCCATTTAGGCTTCTAGAGGGATTTGTTAGGGAGATCCATGTCTCCATATTTGTTCATCACTGCCATAGGAATCCCATAATATCATCTCCATAATATGTGTGAAGAAGACAAGATCCTTTCACCACCCCCAATTTCCTACTAGGTAATGCTCTAGTTAGGATTTTATATGTTGACAACATCTTATGTTTTTCTATTACAGCTACGTCCTCCATATAAGTCATTGATGATGCCTTGAAGGAGTTTTTTCATACTTTAAGCCTCCTAGGTAATGAAGTCAAGTCCAACCTATATTTGATATTGATAGTAACATGCAAATCATGTTGAAAAATATTGTATGTTGAGATTCTCTCAGACTTCCTACTCATTATTTACATTTGCCTTTATTCATCAAAATGATGACATAACAACATTGTGGTGTGTCATGGAACAAGATTGGAAAAGTCAAGTTTTTTCATATTTGGACCTTTCTTGGCTTTTGAAGAACATGTTGAAAAGTTACACGTTATCAAGGAACATGTTGAATGGAGGATTGGAAATTGGTAGAGCATGTAGTTCTAGGTTGATAGGTGGAACTCTGGTATGCTATATAGAAGGTGTTTGTAGATAATTTCCTTTGTGTATATGCCACCATACACTTCAATATTCATTAAATAAGTGTTCCCTAGATGTGGACTGAAATGAGTCTATGGTTAAAGTTATGGAGAAGCTTTAAAATTTTCCGATGGAGTTGAACTCAATGCTGGACAAAGTGGTGTGGAATGGCAGTGAGATTGACAAAATTTAAAGAAATGATATATGGAACTATATTTGATTAACTTCCCTTGACAAGGATGAAATGGGTGGATATGGAGCAATCCATGCCATACTTAGATGTAAGTGGGCCTTTTACTTAGCTTATGAAAGCAAGCATTCTAGGCAAGATAGATAGAAAAACTTTGGATTCTATTTCCCTAACGGTTGTGTTTTATGTTTCTGTTATGAAGAGAACTTGTGGCACATTCTATTTGGGTGTAATTATGTTGCTAATGCATGGTACATTGTTATCTAGAAATTTGAAAAAAGAAGACTCCCTCATTGTAATGTCATCCAAGAAAAGAAGAAACTGAGTGCTACTTCCTTTAAAAGAGGTTGGTTGAGCAAGTGTTGAAAGCTAATATTCCCCATGGCTATTTGGAACCTTTGGGCATGGAGGAATTGGGCTTTCCATAGGGATGTTACTATCTTAGCTGCATGCATTAAACGGGCAGTTTGGTCTACTTGTGTAGAGGTGATTCTGGATGAGGACTGAAAAGTATACAGGAGGGATGTGGATTTGTGGCTCAAGTATGACTTGCTAGTTGACCTCTGGCCAGTGGTGAGCAGATGTGGTATGTATGTTCATATCCTCTCGTTAAAGATTGCATGGCACTCAGGATAAAAGGTGCCATCAGCGAAAGAGAAAATGTCATATGTTAGGCCTAAGTTTTTTGGGAGTTAGATGACCTCATCCTTTTGGAGACGAAGGTTAATTTCTATCTTGTTGCATTCAACAAATAGATGACCCCCTCTCCTTGTGTTGGCATTGTATCCAACAATTGTGCATGGAAGAAGATCCTTAAAAAACCTCTTGAAGGAAGAAGAAATCTCTTATTTCGCTTGCTTCCACCTAAAGAATTTTTGGTTGTTGAGGGAAATATTCCTTTCCAAATCATTGACATAATGTTAGTTCCAATGAGCTGTTAACTTAGTTCATCTTGAGGATTAATTTGTGCTTTTTTTTTTTGTAATTACTCTTTAACTCCTTTGGCACTATGTTTTTGTTCTCTTACAATGGTGCTGCTCTTAAGGAGCTTAGTTTATTCTTTTGTACATCTTTTTTTTTTATCGATAAAAGGTCAAGGAGACCTATCTTCCGTAGTCTTGCACTGGAACTAAGATCAATAATAGTAATAGAGAAAGAAAGTTTTCAAATTACACCTAAACAATGGAAAAACATTGACATCATTTTAACAACATTTTCTGGACATGTTTTTGAAATTTTGATAACAACACAACAAAACGAGGAAATACTAAATACCACCCAAACTCAAGTAATTGTTCCCAAGAAAACCAGAAAACTGGGTAAAAATCTATCAAGTTCCTAGGTGGGTGGGGGTTTCATCTTTACCACCTGAAAAACCACCTGAAAAGAAGTCTAAATGCCACCCATTCTCTCTACCTTCGGGGTCTTAAGCTGCGTCAGCATCAGCAATAGTGATGGTATACCTGTGAACATAAATGTCATGCCCCACGTGTAGGTGGACACTTGTAAATAAATAATATAGTAACTGATAAGCTCTTGGAGGGTATGCCTAAAAGCTATGTGGGATTAGGAAGTTAGGGATAGAGCACATAGAAGGGAGATTTTGGGGACTTGTATGAGTCCACTACTGAGGATGCGTATCCGTATCATAAGGAAAAGTAAACTTTCCAATCACCTTATCACCACTAGGATAGGCATGAAAGGATCTTAATCCAAATCCTGACTACATCTTTAAGCTAACTCTTTTCTTTCTGGTCATATAGTTTTTAGAATTTTCATTATCCTAGTTTATATTAAAATCGAAAAGTTAAAAGATACTAAATCCTATGCGGCAAGAAAAAGAAAGAAACAGTCTCTATCACCATCTTGAATGATTGTCAAAAAGTAGAATGCTAGGATACGGTTCCCCTCCATTGCATATTATTAAAATAAAACTTCCTAGAAAAGCTGGAGTTCTCCATAGAATGAGTGCCACAAGTTGCCATCCGTCTGGCCTACTTAGCACCATTACTTTAGATCTTCTATCTCGTTATTGGATTTTAAGTCGAAAGTTCTTTGTTTTTTCATGCTTGATGCACAAAAAGTATTGAACTATGCCAACTTTAAATTCAAAATACGAGTATAAAGCGTTTAAAAATATGCGTGGACATGGCTGTTAGTTTTTCAAATTTATAACCCAGCCAAGTCCAAACCGAGCTGTCAGGACCAAAATCTCAACCTTGTATACCCTGAAGAACAAGTCATTTTACATGAAACGTCATACAATAACATGCTGTATATGTTTGGTTATTTTAGTCAATTAAAAAACAAGTAAAGGAAAAAGCATAGTTGCTATTGGTTAGCAAACAGATATGAGTCTGGAGCCCTGATTCCAACTCTTCACATATATTTGGTTTTTCTTTCTTTCACATATATTTGGTTTTTCTTTCTTTGAGCAGGAGTGTTTGATCCTACCACTTGACTAGAGAGCCTAAGCTTCTACCCTTTTCTCTATCTCTTTCGGGTTTCCTTGGAGTAACAACCCCACAATGTTTCAAATTACATATCTGCACTCCCTCTTTTTGTAGCACAAAAAATTGATGCCTTGAAAATGCGAAAGGAAAACTGGCTGCTTACTAACCATTGACCCGTCCATTGCACCAATCCCTATATATATTTGGTTTGCTGAAGCTATTTTACAAGTTTGAAGGAGCACAAGCAGCTTCGCCTGATTTCTGTCCCCATATATTTTTAAGCTCCTATAAGATACCATACAAATAGGCATCCGTTTTAGTTTCAGACTTCAAGTGCATGAACGATGTGACATGGGTCACAAATTTTTAGTATTCACGTCGCCATCTAATCAAATCTAACTTCATACCATGAGAGGATTTTTTTACTACGACTGTCAAAGGACATCCACATGGGATATCTGCATCATATCTTAAGTCCCACCAACATGCTTACATGTAAATTTTTTTGCAAAACTTTAAGAAACAAAAGAATTTTGAAGAATGCATACATAGGTTGTTTGAATTTCCATCCAATAAAAGAGGAGGATCATTGACTAATCAGTAGCAACAAGAAGTCACTCTCAAAGAAAAAAACCGTCCTTTTTGAAAATGACTGGATAAAAATTATAAAACAATGAAAACAAAAAAACCCGTCTTTTTCCCATTTTTGGAAAAAAACTCTAAAATTTTCGTGTTTTTCTCGTTATTTTGGTTTGTAAAGTTTAAAACTTAAGTTAAATAATCTATTTTCATTTCTTTCTTTACTAAAACATCATTTTTATCATATTCTCAAGTTATTTTTTTATGATTTTGTTATTATTATTTTTTATATTTTTTACGTTTTTCAAATTTTTAGGTTTTTTTTTTAGTTATCAAACATGTCACAAGATTTTCAGCTTAATTTGCCAAAAAATACCCAAGAAAAACCTCATCATTTAAAATCCACCAACGGTAATTGTGACATTAATGCAAAAAATATGTTGTTATCTGCCAAATGAAATTTAAACACTGGTTTTAGCATGATGCAAATCAAATTTGATGAATGGCTACCAGGAGGACATTACATGCACTTACATGGTGATGAATGCCAGATGGAACGATGTGTTATGCAGATGTTATAAGCTTAATGAAATGGCAGGCAACCTGATCTATTTATTCAATGCGTATGTTGTGCCTCAGTAATCACAGCCTTAAAAACATTTGATCCATCAAGTGTTCAAACGTCCAATACAATAAATTCTTTTTCATTCTCTAATTAACAAATCATCACATTTACGGCACATCGTTAAAGTAATTAAGATTAAGAGTATAAAAGATCGACAGATCATAATACATCAAAATTAGTTGACGCAGAGAAGAAACATCATAATTTCCTTTCAGAAAAACATGATTTGTGACAAAAAGGAATGTCGAATGGAAATATACAATGAGACAATTTTTATCTTTAAGCCTCGGGCACTTAAGGGACACTATATATATATATATATATATAAACGCCATGGAGTTTGCCCCATTAATTTATTTATCAATTCTCCATGGCCATTCACTTCGGCCCATTTTTCTGTTCCATCAGCTTTTTCATATCCAACCAATATATAATGTATGCATCCAATGAGAAGTTTGCTGGAACGTCCTTCGCTTAAATTGACAACAAAAGGTCGAATGAGATCGCTGGGATATTGCTAAACTGACATAATTTTATGTATCAAAGTCGAATAGTTGTTTATGACTTGTAAAAGGGTTGTATGTTTAACAAAAACTGTTGCTAATGCTACTATTGAGATGGGTTTTCATAAGTAGTTTATGCCCCGTAATTTTTTGCTTTTATTAACTAATAAGGATTCTAAAGATGTTCGAAATGTGAACTGTCAGAGGTAACATAACAGAATTGGGCACCGTTTATCAGCAAAATTGGGTGCTTCAGGCTAGCTAGACTACAAAAAATAAGTATTTTAACGACGGGCCAAAAAATGTCGGTATACGTGACACGAACGTCGGTTAAATTTTTTCCAACGTTTCTTTGGGCCCGTTGAACAAATGTCGGTGATAAGTATTTTAACGACAGCAAGAAAATGTCGATAAATGTGATGCAAACGTCGATTAAAATTTTACCGAAGTTCCTTGTGGATATCGTTGAACAAAATGACAGTGAAAGTTATCACAGACATTTCTGCCTGCCAAAAAACGTCAATGAAAATTTTTCTTCAACGACACCGCAGTTTGGACGTCAGTAAAAATTAACTTTCACCTATGGCCACCGTTCCATGCGTTGGTGATTTTTTTTTTTTTTTTAGTGTAGACTGAATTTGCGTAAGTTGGGTATGTCAGTTCAGTTATTTTTTAGAATTTAACTTTTGTGTGCAAGTCTTTTGATTTGTTTTTCCACAACAAAGGATTTTCTTTTATTCTAGACAAATTCACCGATTCGATTCACAGAACGACTCTGGATTACTTTTCTGTCCACCAAAAGATACTGTTAAAAGCTGATGCACTGGGTTGTGGTGCTAGTATCTGATCCGCCCACATAATTGGCTCTTTGCAGATGTAACATACAGATCTTTGCAAAGAAATGAGCTTTTTATGGAAAGCAAAGATACCGAGATGCACCAAGGACCGAGGTGTTCATGGATAGATGAATGAACCATCCGGAGCTCAAACAAGAATCTGTCTCTGCCTCAACCTAAAGCAGATTCCAATCTTGACCCACGTGATCAGATTGTATTGGAGAGCCCTTGAGCTGTCAAATCAGGCTTAGCCATACGACTCTTTTCTTACTACACAAAATTCTCTAAAATGATGCAATATTAGGTACCATCGAATCCATGTTCAAACATGATATCTAGATTATAGGATTATTGGATTCCTCCGGCTGCATTTGGTCAGAAGAATCCTCCACCCTCTAATATCATGCGTCGATGCACGTGAATTAAACGAGCGTAGCTGATGAAAAGCATTGATCGGCTTTGATAAGATGGGATCTCTAATGCCTGGAATATATATATATATATCTTAGAAAGAGAGAGAGAGAGAGAGAAAAAGAGAGAGAGAGAGAGAGAGAGAGAGAGAGAGAGAGAGAGAGAGAGAGAGAGAGAGAGAGAGAGATTCAACGTTTCAAAGCCTACCAGAGGTTGGAGAATACAAATGAATACTACTAAGGTGCGCAAAGCAAGATAAATCTTACACCAGCACCTCCAAAACAAAACCCAACAAAATTACATTCGCGATAAACCTTTGCGGTAAATGACGTTGACATCAAACGCTATGTCAAATCGAAGCCGAATCATATTTAAGCTTGCTCCATGAAAATTTATATCATTACTTGTCAACCAAATCGCTCTTCATGTTGAGCAACCAGCACCTTCACAATTCCCGACCTTGTTTGGACCCATGCAAATTGTCTTACCCCAATAAGACGTTCCTAATGATGGAATCCCTCCATGCAAGTCCCTTTAGGGGTTAGGGTTTAGGATTAATACATGTACAAACAGAGGAAGAGGAAGAAGAAGCAATGCAGTTGGCATAAATATAATCTTAATTAATAATGGATTAGATAATTACTAACTATAGTTTAATTCGATTTATTATTATTCATGTACGTGGAAATTTTGAAGTGAATGATGGACCTCAACTATGGAGGTTTTGCATGTTCAACTGAGAGACTAGTCCAAATATTTCCAAGAAATCCCATATCCCCACCTTTATCAAATTAATACGTAGGTCCATTCCGTGAAAAGATTACCAACACTACAATAGTGGTCACGAATGGTATAAGAAACTAGCATAGCTTCACAAAGCAATGAAAGGAGATATGTTCAAAATCCCACGATGCTGGAATATCTTCACCTGCATATAATGGAGAATAGGATGCGCTTCATCATTATTAGCTAATAATGTCCAAGTTGTTCATATAATATTCTAGCATGTTCCAAAAGCTTCATTCTACTATTAAACTAAACACAATAGCAACTATACTTTTAACACGGTTTACTCGATTACGCTTGTTACTGCCTTCCAATATTCTCGCAAATGAATCTTCAGAAGAGTTCCTCACGACTGTTGAACAACGTGGTATGGGGAGATTCTTAGAGTGAGAGTGGGGAATGGGACCCAAAAACCGGCCAACCAAGATGTCAAAGGGTGGGGTACCCACCCTGTTGCTTTGAGTTTGTGTCTTCAACTTTATGAGTTGGCTTCAAAGCCAACTCCAAATGGCACAGGAACCAGATGGTTGTGGAATATTTGGCAAAAAGTGTGTCAAAAGCTAAGGAGATTACACTAGGGAGGATATGCTTCGGTTGCACATCGCCACAGAAGGCTTCTGCGAAAATTCTGGAGAAACTCTGGCTATCTAAAGTCATCTAGCTCACTCATGAAAGCTGTCTGATCCATTGTGGTTGATGGTTGAAATAAAAAAGGGTATGACCCAATACTAGATGACGAAAATGTCTATAATTTTGTTTTTTTTTTCTCCCAATCGTCTATTACCAAATTAAACGGTTCTCATGAGTAAGCTGTGTGACTCAAGATAATAAGGCCACTATTCAATTTATATGCCTTGAATGGTGACTCTGGAGTCACCAAAAATCAAATCAAGGCATCCATCTGAAACCAGATAGACTTTCCTTTATTTTTTTTTTAATCCCTTGAAGGATGACTCTGAAGTCACCAAACATCAAAGCAGGGCCATCCTGAAAGCAGATAGACTGCCTGCCCTTTATGTTTTTTTGTAAAAGAACATCTCCTCTACCTCCCCCACTAACGTCAGCGGCTCATCGGAGATCTGCCATTGAGAAGGGGAAGCCTCAGCGGTGCCCCACCTTTCTGCCGTCACCAGCAGTTGGAGTAAGATGTAAGGAGATAGGAAGAAAATGGGGGACTAAGAAAAGGTGGGGATGCGGGCCATCCGATCTAACAGCCCAAGTTTCCCTTCGGCATCAACTTACTGTATAGTCACCATTCATTGTTCACACACACACACACACATATATATATATATATATATATATATATATATATATATATATCATGAATTTGAGAAGAATCTTATTTCCGGTGGTTGGTGTTCACTTTCCTTTGGATAAATTCACCCACCAACTTTCTATCTCTCATTCTCAAGAGAATGCGATCGAATAATAAAAAGGCATAACCTAGCACACTTTGATCTCGATATATCTTCATATTGCCTTAGGTGTCCCAGCAAGATTCCCAGATCTAGAAAGTGTGGGCAGCAAGTTTGGCTGGATATGTAACTCTATCAGATTCTTCATTTTGCCAAACCTTTTTTCCTGATAGGGAAGTTGAGTTAGGCAGATGCTTAGAGGCCAGCTTATTTTAGAGCAACCCACCTCTGATAATGAAGGGCCATTGGACAGATTCTCACAAGTTTATATCAAGCGATTCACCTCGTGTAATGAACTAATTTCCAGGTCTATCTACTTAATTAAACACGTGATTTGGATTCATTGGTCAATCACCCAACCTGCAGGTGCTGGAAAATTCTTGGAAGATGTGCCTTGCATGGCTCATCCTTTAGAATAATTTATTTATATTATATATGTAAAGCAGACATTCTAATTATTGGAAACCTTAGTGATAAGGTCTCGGCAGAACTTGAAAATGTTGTAATTGTATTCATCTTTCATCCTGCAGACACATAGAGGCTTAAAACTACCGTTCAACTGTTTGGTTTGGGTTGATACTGAACTCAAATTAACCAGCTTGGCTGGTTTTATATATTGAGCAGCTTTTATTTCGCTCATTTTGATTCATTGCTTGTATTCTTCTTGCAAGTAATTAAGCCAGTGTTCATACCCGCTAAACTCTTTAACTTGGGATATTTTTGCAGGAAAAAAGGGTCACATTAGCTTCATCTTGTATGTCCTGCATAATCAGAACCTTAGACAGGAGATAGGTGTGCACATTGTTGTGGACAATTGCCCATACAGACCGAAGAAAAATAATAATTTTCATATTGATATTTCAAGGTAATTTTTCTCATTGGCGCCCATTAAAAATTTAAAATTTAGAACTAGTTTACCTTAAACAGAATTTTCTAGCTCGGCCCATGAGTACCAACGAAGTCAGGGTGCTGCTTCATGCCTATCAAGAGTTTGGTGACGTCCTAGTCACCTTTTTACTGCACCTTTTAGATGAGAATGGAACAAGAATCGGAAGTTCCGTGTCACTATCCAGTGTCCATGTGATGCGGACTGTTGAAGGACCGAGGGATGTGGGACCTAAGAGGGTGTTGACTGAAAGATATATAAAGATATTAGTGTCTTTATATCTAAGATGCTATTCTGCAACTGCACATGGTCAGCCCCATTCTCAAGCAGCATGCATGGTCCTGACCTTGATATTGAAAGAAATTATTACATTATCAGTGCACAGCTTTCTTAAAGGGGGATAAGTATTTGATTCTGATCAGTTCTACTACTTAGTTCTCATCTCCAATATCTTCCATTCAACATCCAGAAACATAACAGCACATCTTTCCAGCATAAAAATCTCAACTTTTTGAGACTTTAAGGCTAGTTTTCTTTTCCTTTATGTGAACATTATGTATGGATATGTATAGAGATGTCAATATATCGGATTTGGATCGGATATCTGACTGAACCGAACCATTCTGAAGGACAAGTTGCAACAGTTTAGTATTAAATTAGCCAGTGTATAAATTGTGGGAAGAAAGATGTGTGCACCTGCTAAGCAGGTGTTGATGTTGACCTTGCGTCTCATGGATCGATCAAGGAGTTGTGTTATAAGATTTAAAGCTAAATGATTACTAAAAGTTTGAAGATTGGGTTTTCCACTTTCCATTCGTTATTTGGAAACTCTGCATGTATAAAAACTCATTATTGCATGATACTAACAGTCCTTCTCCATGAACTTGTGTTTTAGTATATTGGAAGATATAAAAAATATCTCATATAATGCACATTAGGCAGTAAAATCTAGATCTCAAATTAAGAAGTGGTCTTAATAAAAAATATCTCATATAATGCACATTAGGCAGTAAAATCTAGATCTCAAATTAAGAAGTGGTCTTACTGGGGCACATGAGGTCATGATTCAAGCAGTTTATGTCAATATTAATGACTGGCATAAATTTTTTTATACAGAAGGTTTAGGTTGTAGTCCTGTTGGAAGGAAGGATCATTCTGTCAAAGTACTCAACCGTAATCCGGCAAAGGAAGTCTTTGATCTTTCGTTTTCTGTTCAACAGCATGACTCAACTGCAGAGTGGGATTAGCTTCCCTCCTTCAGTAATGTTTCTTGGCTGGAGGTAGCTGATGTTGATGTATTTTCGTCTTTATTTTACTGTAAATTTTTGTATTCTCTAACTTTTTGGAAATAATAAGAGGGAAGGGAGCCTCTTTCCCAGCAGAGTTGCACTGGAAAAACATTTATATCTGATTAAGAAATTTGATCAGATTTAACAAATGATATCCAGCTAGATCGAATTGGATTTAGATATACATAAATAACCGATGGGATTCAAATCAGATTTAATTTTAAATAAATATTTTATATCTAATGCTCTTATAAATCAGATTCAGTTCAAAAATTGGATATGTATGCAAAAATCATTTTCAGATTGGATTCAAATTTCGAATTCATATTCAGATACAACATTTTGTTGTTCATATTTGAAACCAAATATGTGAATATACAATGGTGTATCTAATTCAAATCCAATACGTTGACATCTCTGTATATGGATATGACACATGTACATATTTCCTTTTAGGTGACTAGCAGAGTAAGTAAAGATATATTTTTCAGATTTTCTTATGCGGATATAAGTCGGCGTTTTGTATGAGAAATCATGAATGTTAATAAGATTTGTCAAAGATATGACGTGAAACGACCACGTCGTTTCACATACATTCATTTTTTTTCTAATTGGCCTAACGACCCATTTAACCACGTGTGTTGTTGAACCCTTGCCGGCAAAAGGGACATCCCCTTTGGTTATGGAATTCTGGCTTTTAGGATTCAGATGCCAAATTTTGGGATTTTGGCAACTTGAAAAGTAATATTCTCTGTGATCAACTTCCATTAAACAGATTCATGAATTTTATGAGCCGGTATTTAGTAAACGGATCGAACTTATACTCGCTTGACCAACCCAAAAGGAAGCTGAGAGAAGCCTGATATCATATTGGTAGACACCAAGAATACATTCTGTATGAATATTATGTAAAGTTTTTCACAATCACGTACACTCAGATAATGCATTGTCAAACCTGTGTCAAGATTATCTATCTGCTGACAAGGAAAGGTGGGGAAATGGATCAGCTATATATCGTCTAGCTTCAACCACAAGCTTTTGACCAGAAGGAGAAAAGTTTGGGACAGGGGAACATCAAGATCTGAATTCTAGAAGGAAACTAGAGAAGGATATCCTTTCTCCTGCACTCAAAGACAAAAGATTGAAAAAAAAAAAAAAACCATGAACAGTGTAGGTGGAGAAAATTTTGATCCAAGAGTAAAGTCAGCAAATAATTGAAGAATTAATACATGAAGAAGTATGAGTTTTAATGAAGTATGATGTCCAATTCAGAACGGAAATAATTGAAGATGATGATTAGGTTTTCTTGACTTCGGGTTTGAATTTAGTGAGAAATAAGTTAAACACAAACATATCCTGGTTCCCTCAAGTAGGGATGACAATATATCCACTTTAAATAGGATATCCAGCCAAACCGTTCCAAAAAATCTGATATAGAAAAAAAGTAATATCCGATTAAGAAATCAAATCAGATTTGGTTTTAGAAATGACATCTGATCGGATTCGGATTCAAATTCATCTATACATAAGCATCCGACTGGATTTGAATTCTGATCAAATTTAGTTTTCAATAAATATCATATATCCAATGCTATTACATTTTGAAAAATGGTCAAATTTGGTTCAAAAATTCAGATTCAAATATAAATGTAAAAATGAGATGTCTATCAGATTTAGATTGTGAAATCGGATTGTGGATTCGAATTTTTATATGACTTTTTCTTTTTCATATTGAAATCTGAATTCCAATCATTGTATGTGAATATCTAAAAATGGATATGGTTAAGGGTACATCTAATTTGAATTCAATCCATTGACATCCCAATATTCAAGTCCAAAAGTAATTTTCATGTATCAGAATTTGGGTGCTAGTAGAATTTAGACTTGGATTTGGTTGCCAAGCTTATATCCAGTTCGGATCCAACTTTGATTAGACTGCGGCAAAGCTGACTCAGCCTCTTCAATTTTTATCATATCTCTAATCCGAATACAAATGGTTCACATACCTATCCTTTGTGAACAACTAGACTAAAAGCAAGGGCAGTACAACGTTGGATATGCATGTTGGTTGTTTTCATTTGTGGAGGAGAAAAGAAGAAGAAGCGAAGTAGGAATTGTCAGTTGCTCACGAGACTTGTTATATATCTTCACCTACTTTTCCCTTGCATACCTTGCAACCACTTGGCTCCTCAGTGCACATGGGCACGCTTAAAAAGGAAATGAAGCAAGACTATGTTCGTCTAAGTTCATCAATTATATATCCCAAAGCATACATGGCCAGTAATTAAAGTGAGTACGGTGCTTATTCTTTTTATGTTGTATGCCCTAAAAACTGAATTTCTCCACATCAGAGCAACTTCTTTATTCTGAACAGCCTCTCTCTCTCTCTCTCTCTCTCTCTCTCTCTCTCTCTCTCTCTCTCTATATATATATATATATATATATATATATATATATATATATATATATATATATATATATATATATATATATATATATATATATATATATATATATATATATATATATATATATATATATCCAGCACACTGTAGCCGGGATACTCCTTTGCTCATATTTTTTGGGGTTTTCCATTTCGGGTAGATCTGGTTATTGGGCCAGTCAGACCCAATAAAACCCGGGTCCAGGCCGACCCGATGTCTGAAATCTAAGCCCGGGACCAGGCCCGATTCTAGAAACCCGAATTGTCTAATGACACTATTTAAAAGTCACCCCTAAATGCTGCCCGACACGAGCATTAGCCATCATATATAGCCATGGTTTATGGTTTTCTTAGTTGAGAGTTTATGGTATTTTTTACCGGTAGGTTTAAATATTTGACTATTCAATAATATATATATATATATATATATGTGTATATATATATATATATGTATAATATTATATATTTCTGGATGGTTAAATATTTAAGCATGCTGCTAAAATGTATCATAAACCACCAATACTCCACAACCATTGCTAATATTTCCGTTGTAAGGTGTATTTACTGTATATATATATGTATGTATATATATATATATATATTGTTGAATTAATTACAAAATGAATCACGGGAAGGTCCAGCCTTCGGCGGTCAATAGGCAGCATTGATCATAACATAAGAGTGTAACGAGTACAAATGCCCCTTGTTGGGGCCCAGAAGTTGAAACAGTAGAGAACGAAGGAAGATGGTGGTGGGCTTATCAAAAAATATCTACATTTGGATTTTGTCGAATCATCTCATCTGCAGACTGCACTCTTGAAAGCTTGTCGAATCTTTGGGGCGGCGATTTTATTATTTGGATGGAGTTCAGATGCTCTACTTCGGAACTACAGATGTCAAGATCACTATATAATATTTTGCTGATGTTTACGGCCATATGTGAGATAACTTCCATGTGTCATCGAATTCATGGATGTGTTCTGCCTTTTCATCACGAAAGGAGAAAAGAGTATTTACTCCCCTGCATGGCCCTTGCCTTGTCAGAAGCGACGCCCATTGCTGCCTCCTCACTCGGTGCCAAGATTGAAACTTCTTTGTTCGATTGGAGACGTCCGGCATATCTTGTCTCCTTTGTGATAATTTTATTTATCTTTAGTAGTTTTGTCACGCACTAGAAATAAGTTAGATTTTGAGAAACTCCTAGACAACATTCCTAAAATTGTATTTTTCTTATACTCAGGACTGGAGCTAGGATCTTTTTTGAGGGGCAGGTCAAATGGTCCAATCAACTTATTTTGGTAGTGCCAAACTAAACCCAAATCTATGACAACAAAAAAAATTTAATTTTTGTAATGTAATTCTTTTTTTTTTCAATTAGTTGAGGTGAAGCCACGGCCTAACTTGAATTTTTGTCATCTTTTCACGAGAACTTGAACTGAATCTAAGTGACGCTAATTGTGATTACATATCATTCTATAATACCAGCCAATGGTGGAGTCACATATTGGCTGGTTTTGTCAGTTGTCAGCTTTAGCCTTACCAACTATCTTTGTTCGTATGTTATTGTCTTCAAGTATTTTATATTAATGCTCCTGAAGGGTTGTTTGCTTGTCGGGACACTATGTGAGTGTCTCATGAATGGGCTCAAAGATTGAGCCAGATTCATGAAACATTAGTTCACATTGGGTCTAATGTTTCATAAATCTAACCTAATTATAAGAATGAAGTGTCCTTACTACCAAACAACCGTTAAAAGTTTAAAATTAGTTTTTTGAGTTCATGCACTTCCAGCCAAAGGTTTTGGCTCCACCATAGCAAGCTACCAGTTGAATAAACAAGCTGGCTGTTATTTCATAAGGGTGAATTCTGATAAAGACAAGCAACCATTTGATTTCTTATAGGGCTGCACAACGAGCTCAAGCGAGCTTGACTCAAAGTCAATCGTTAGAACTCGACTCAAACTCGACCTGCTCGAACAAGTCGAGCTCATGAAGTTCAAATCTATGCTTGGTTGTTAAACGAGTCGAGTCGAGATTATAAGAACATGATTTGTTTAAACTCGATTCGGCTCGACTACACAATTAATACTGAATTACAATGAGAAAATAATTAAACACTTAACAACACAAAGATTTAAAAGAAACAAGACATGCTTAAGATAAACAAATTAAACGATCAAGCTCCACATTGTATTTTCGAGTCGAGCTCGAGCTTGTTCTGTTGAGATTGACTCGAGTTTGAGCTCGAGTTTTTTTAGTCGAGTGGAACTGGAGTTGGCCTAACTTGAGCTTACATCGGCTCATGTGCGGACCTAACTGCTGTTATGCTTTCTTAGGGTACGAGAACGAGTGAGTATGGCCTCGATATCCGTAAGGATTGAAGGTGGGGATCCATCTCGTTTGCATCTAAATTTTAATCGAGAGGCCTAAAAGGAAATCTGAACAAAGCGTAAATTAATTCAATTCATTTCTTACCATTTCCGAAGTTTGATACCGAATCCAACTCTATATTTTGATTGTAGGATTTTTCTCATGAAACTATTAAAAGTTTGGAGGCCTACCCTCCAGCAGGTGGTTGATGGAATCCAACTCTATGTTTAGATTCTGGAACGGGGACAACATTGAGGTTAAACCAGTGACACAAGTATCCGGATGCATGTGATATATAAATGCATTTTATTGTCTTATTTATGGATCCACTATGGAAATATTTGATTTGGTATGGACACCTGTTTTTATCTGTCCGATCAATTTCAGCCCCGACGTGCTCATAGCAGAACCTTAAGGCTTACCTCAAGAGTTGCTCTTCACCTCAGCTCTTTGATTTGCATACATCTGTTAGTAAAAGAATACATAATGATGTGTGTGTGTGTGTGTGTGTGTGTGAGAGAGAGAGAGAGAGAGAGAGAGAGAGAGAGAGAGTACTATTCTTGTAAAGAAAATGAATGTTATTAACTAATTAGATTCTTATTCAGTTTAGGATTTCTTATTAATATCCTGCTGATGTCCAATTTTAATGAAATCATCCACCAACTATCAGGTAATTGTTTTATTTCAGTAAAAGGACTGGCTTTGTGACTTATAAAGTGCTAATTTGGACCTGATTGATTGGAGATACATATTCAATTAATCAGTTACATGCATTTTGACCTGAATCTGAACCCTCTACACCCTAATATATATATATGTGTGTGTGTGTGTGCGCCCAACCATATACAAGTCGTTGTTTAATATACAAGACTAACAGAAAATTCATGCAGAATATAAGCCCCTTATCTAATATTAACAGATCCCAGATAGTGCACGCCTCTCAAAATTTTAGTGATAGTATAAGACATCTCTATACTATATCCAGTTCTCCATAAGGCACACTTCAACATGTAAAGTAAATCAATACTTTCATAACAAAATCAGTATTTCTTAATGACATGCACCTTTTTGGATGAGATGTAGCAATTTCCTTTCAATGGAAAAATAACCATTAAAACTTGTGGCAGAAATTCTCCAATCAAGTGGCAAGATCGCTATGAGCTTCAATATATTAAAGTATGAACTGCAAGCACATCCAAGGAAGCAAAGTTTGTCAAACGGATGTGCGAATCAAATGTTTTTGGTTTCCTTGAAGTGATTTCAAAATAAAATAGATATCACACAATAAGTCTGTACATATTCTGAAGTAGCAAATAACTCGAAACATCTCAAGAATCTGTCCTAAACATTTGGAAGATATTAGAACGTAAATAGTAGAAAATGCGTAGTTCAAATAATCGCTTGGAACTCCATTTCATGAAAATAAAGCAAGGTTGCAACAACACATTCCATTCCATGTCCTCCTTTTCCTCTTCCATAGCTTTTCTCCATCCTGGATAATTCAAGGTTGTTGAGTAATGCTTAGGTTCAGGAGGTCTATGTGCAGTGAGGAGGAACTTAGGATTAGGTTTCACTATACCTAACTGGACCTAGTAACAATAGAGGTGAATAGATAGGTTTCCATGAATAGGGAGAGTCAAAAGTGTAGGCTTGGTGGTGGTTGCATCAGACTGATCTGTATGAGAAATGAGCGAATCATTGGCATGCGAGATGAGGAATTGGTTTCATCAATGTGCAGACGAGATATGTCTTGAAGATTAAATTGAGAAGTACGTGGGAAGGTGGTTGACAACTTGACATTGAGCGTGGTTCAAGGATGTGATACAAAGAAACAAGGTCAATGATTGTTCTTGATGGTATTAAGGACTGATTTTGGTGCATGCCGAAGGGAATAATGCTTTCATAAAAAACAATGCGTCATGAAATATAAACACAGCTTTTCTTAGGAAAAAGTTAACGATAACCTTCATGGTGGATGTTGTACCCTACAAAAACACATGGAAGAAATTTAGGTTCAAATTTATGTTTATTGTAACCTCTTTAAATGTGCATCTGAAAACTCCAATCATCTGGTTTCTTGCAGTGGAACATTTCATAAGGACTTTTCATATCAAGCGTTGGACTTTGTAATATGTTCATAAGCCACACTGCCATGGAGAATGCCTCAACGCAGTACCTTGACGGAAGTTGAATGGAAGAGGAAAGTGCGTCCAAGCTCTATAACAGACCTATGTTTATGCTCAACAATGCCAGTTTGCCCAGGCATCTTGGGACAAGATTTATTATTCTTGACCCCTTTCTCCTCAAGTGCAACGATATTAAATTCTCTGCCTTCATCACTCTGAAAACATTTTATAATTCCCCTAAATTGCATGGTGATCATTTGATGAAATTCCAAGAATCTTTGAAAAAGTTCTGATTTACATTTCAGTGAATATATCCATGAAAAACAAGTATGTTGATCCACAAATAAAACATAATATTTCAATTTTTGGCATGAAAGGGTAGGCAACGGGGCCATAAACACAATTTATTTTTTCATAAGGAGCAAACATAGCATTCATCACTTGAAGGAAGAGAAGGTAGCCGAGTGGCCTTTCCTAACTGACAGCTTGCACAAACTAAATTTTGAGAATGTGATGGTGCCATTCAAATCTTTTTGTTAGTGTACAAAAAATCAAGAACTTTAGCATTTGGGCGAACCTCTGAGAAAGCTGACCAGAATCTATCTGAAAAGAAAATTGACTTCTCTAGTTCCCTTGGCAGATAACTTGACTGGGCCACTTGTCCTTAATCACAAAAGAGTCAGACATGAACTAAAAAACCTATGATAGAGAGGTGATCAGCTGGCTAACTGAAATTAGATTCTTTTTTATCTCAGGAACCATCAAAACATTATCAAGAAAAATAATTTTGTCCCAACATTTACTTCTGCAATCCCTATATGAGTCACTTTCAGACGTTCTCTATTTCCTACCATCACTTTATCTGAACCAACATATCTAACGAAATTTTGTAACTTACCTAGATTGTCAGTGACACAGGGGTAGAGCTAGAAATTTTTTATGAGAGAAGCCAAATTAAAATTTTTAAAAAATTGACAGGGGCTGAAAGACAATTTTTCAAAATTTTTATATAGGACAACTGAAATTTTCTAAAATATATATATATATATATATATATATATATATATATATATATAATTTTTTTAATTTGAGGGGTGGCCAGGCCCCTGTGCCACCTTAGCTCCGCCCCTGGTCGGTGACATGAGTGGTTGCACCGTTGTCCGACTGCCTGTCTGCATCTCAGCTATTTTGAAAGTTAAAAAAGGCTTGCAGCAAATCTTTAGCTGGCAAGCTTGATCAAAACTGTGGTAACATTTTAACATCATGTGATTATTAAAGCCATGTATTTGACATGCTGAAACCAAAGTGTTATTATTTTTCTCGTTGCAATAGCCTCGTCCTCTTCTTTGAGAAACCTGCTGACTAACAAATGCAACATTCTGATTCATCAGAGTTCGATGCAAACTTTCCATCACTTCATGCCCTTCAAGAAGAGAACAACATCCAAGTATGAAGGAATTGGAGGTTTTAGCGTAGTCATCATAAAGGCTTCATACCCGGCACCAAGCCCATTCATTATAAAAAATATCTTGTTTTCATCGGAAAGAGGTTTACGTATAGTGGCAAGCTCTCATTACATATTGATTTGAAATCGGTACATTCTGTTATAGATTTCTCTTGCTTTTTCTTTTGCTAAACCTGCAATTTTCTAGTGAGCAAGAACTCCCTTTCTTTCACTCTCATGCAAAAGACTTAGTGAGAGCATTCCATACCTCCTTTCGGAGTGATCTAGTAACCCACCCTCTAAATAATCGAGCGATCAGATTTTTTCCAGGCAACATAATCAAGATTAGGAATGACACATGCTTCTCTATTTCCATTTTCTCCAGTTTCAACAGTTGCAATGGTGGAGGTTGGTATAGGAGTCTCCCCATCAATAAGTCCCATTAAAATATTGGCTTTCTATAAGTCCAAGGATTTGTGTCTTCCCAAGAAGATAAGTTTTATGTGTGTGCTTAATCGAGACAAAATTGGCAAATTTTTGTATGAGCTTAATCGTGACAAAATTTGCCCATGTTCATGGTGGAAGGCTAGGGATACTTAGCTACCTCTGATGAAGAGGATCTAGTAGCCATGATGAATTCCCAATGATCATATTCTGGAGGGCATGGACCAGGGCCCTAGTGTGTCTATAGAGGAAAACAGACTATTATTGAGGACGGTCTCCATCGAGGAGATGAGGGGTGTCATTTTTTCCTCAGACCTTCATAGCGCTCCGGGCCTAATGGTTTGCGCGTCCTTTTTACCACCACCATTGGGAACAAATCGGGGAAAGCCTAATTGATGTGGCAAACTATTTCCTTCGGACAGGTAAGATGGTGAAGAAGGTGAACCACACACAGATTGTGCTTATTCCTAAAAAAGAGGGAGTATGTAGGATTCAAGATTACAGGCCAATAGCGCTATGTAACTCACTATCATAAATTTTTATCAAAACTCATAGCATGTCGAATGAAAGGCATCCTTAACAGGGTAATCTTCCCTAATCAAGCAGCGTTTCTCCCAGGGCGCTGTTTGAGCGATGACGCCATTCTTGCGCATGAAGTTCTAAACTCCTTGGACCGGAGCACATCCCCTTCTTGTTGCTTGAAGATAGATTTGGCGAAGGCCTATGATAAGGTGGATTGGAAGTTCCTCACTTCGGCTTTGAGAGGGCTTGGGTTCAGTAATGTCTTGACTAGTCGTGTGGTTACATGTTTTTCTACAGCGTCAGCATGTGTCATGATTAATGGTGGGGCTGAAGAATATTTCGATTTGAAGCAAGAGCTCAGACAAAAGGATCCTATCTCCCCCTACCTGTTTACTATGGTTTTGGAAGTGCTTACCTTGTTGGTGTATGGAACTTGATCCATACTTGACACTCATTTGCAATACTGCGGATCCAACTTCGCGGGTATATATGTCATTTTGCACATATGCGGGTTTGCCCTAATCCTTATGTTTAGAGGATGACCGCCGCTTGTGGGTGTTGTTCTGTGTGTTCATCTATGAGAGAATACAAGAGATCTGGGCGACCGTGGATGTAGGAGATTATTGCTCTGAACCACGTAAATCGTTGTCTTCTTCTTTGTTGCTTCTAACCCCCTCTTGAAAGTGCGAGATGAGAGTTTATTGTGTATTGTTCCTAACAACTGGTATCAGAGCCAGGTTCATTCGCGGTAGGAACAATGGCGCTGGAAGAAGGAAAAGTCAGAATCGATAAGTTCGACGGAAAAGACTTCGGATTTTGGAAGATGCAGATCGAGGACTACTTGTATCAGAAGAAACTACATGAACCGCTAATGAGAGTGAAGCCTGCAACAATGGCTAATGCAGATTGGCAGTTGCTGGATAGACAAGCCCTTGGAGTCATCCGGTTGACGCTAGCCAGAAATGTCGCCTTCAACATTGTT
The DNA here is from genome assembly GCA_011799765.1 of Nymphaea thermarum. Lineage (NCBI taxonomy): Eukaryota > Viridiplantae > Streptophyta > Magnoliopsida > Nymphaeales > Nymphaeaceae > Nymphaea > Nymphaea thermarum. The sequence goes on from JAANDH010000108.1 coordinate 385,104, forward strand.
AACGAGAAGACGACAACAAGTCTGATGCAGACGCTAACAGATATGTATGGAAAACCCTCTGCTTCGAATAAGGTATATCTGATGCGTCAATTATTTAATTTGAAAATGGCTGAAGGTGCCTCTGTTATGGATCACATAAATGAGTTCTACGTTATTACTTCTCAATTATGTTCTATGGGTATTAAATTTGATGATGAGGTTCAAGCCCTAATTTTGCCATCCCTTCCGGAGAGTTGGAGTGCCACTGTGACAGCCGTGAGTAGTTCATCGGGATCAAGTAAATTGAAGTTTAGTGGTGTTCGAGATTTAATTCTTAGTGAGGACATTCGCAGAAAAAAGGCAGGAGAACCTCTCGGTTCTGCCCTAAATGTTCAAAACAGGGGCAGAACTAATCAACGCCACCAAGAGCGTGGAAGGTCCAAATCTAAGGGAATGAGTCAGTCCAAACCTCAAAGTGATGGTTGTTGGAACTGTGGTAAGCCAGGACACCGGAAAAGAGATTGCAGATTGTTGAAGAAGATGAATCCAAATCATGAAGATGATTCAGCAAACGCAGCAACAGAACATATAACTGATGCACTTGCTTTGAGTATACACAGCTCTATAGAGTCTTGGATTTTAGACTCTGGTGCATCTTTTCATTCAACGTATTCTAATGAAAGTATGCATAACTATGTTGCAGGAAAATTTGGTAGAGTATATCTTGCAAATGATGAACCTTTGGATGTTGTAGGGAAAGGTGAGGTTCACACTAAAATGCAGAGTGAACATGTGTAGAAGTTAAAAGATGTCAGACATGTCACAGGGTTGAAGAGGAGTCTCATTTCGGTCGGGCAGTTAGATGATGAAGGCTATGTTACTAACTTTGTTGGCGGATCTTGGAAGATAACCAAAGGTGTTATGGTTATAGCATGAGGTCACAAACTTGGCACTTTGTACATGACTGCAGATGTGAAAGACACAGTGGTTGTGTCGAAATGTGAAAATAAATCATTGTTGTGGAGTTGCAGGCTTGGGCATATGAGTGAGAAGGAAATGAAGATCATGGCAACGAATAACAAGTTGCATGACTTGAAATCTGTAGACATTGGGCTATGTGAAAACTGTGTCTTCGGGAAACAGAAAATGGTCACCTTCTCCAAAGTTTGTCCTCCTAAGAAGGAAAAGTTAGAGTTGGTGCATACTAATGTTTGGGAACTAGCTCCAGTTCGTTCTCTTGGAGGATCCCTCTACTATGTCACATTCATTGATGATTATACCAGAAAGGTATGGGTCTACTTTTTCAAACATAAATCTGATGTGTTTACTGTTTTCAAAATGTGGAAAGCAGAAGTAGAAAATCAGACCGGAAAGAAAATTAAATGTCTGCGGTCAGATAATGGAGGTGAGTATGACAGCAAAGAGTTTAAAAATTTTTGTGCAGATCATGGGATTCGAACACAAAGGACGATCCCTAAAAAGCCACTACAAAATGAGGTTACTGAAAGAATGAACAGAGCCCTTTGTGAAAGAGCAAGGAGCATGAGACTGCACTCAGGCTTACCAAAGATGTTTTGGGCGGATGCAATCAATATTGTTGCATACTTGATAAATCGTGGCCCTTCTATTCCTTTGGACTATGGGATACCTGAAGAAGGCTGGATTGGCAAGGAGGTAAATCTTGCACACTTAAGAGTCTTTGGTTGTGTCTCTTAAGTACATATAGACTCAGATAAAGGGGATAAATTAGATCCTAAGTCCAGGAAATGCTATTTCATTGGTTATGGAAATGATGAGTTTAGGTATCGTTTTTGGGATGATAAAGCAAAGAAAATTATTAGACATAATGATGTAGTGTTCAATGGGATGTGTCTGTACAAGGACAGAGGTAGTCATATATTTGAGAAAAATGAACATCATGACACAAGTGAAGACATTGTAGAACTTCAAGATGTTTCTGAAGATGATGTTGCAATCAAGACTCAAGTTGGAAATAGTCATATGGAACAAGAGCCAAGCACATCCCAATCTCCATTGAGAAGATCAAGTAGAAGGCCAAAACCAAATCGAATGTATTCTCCTTACTTACATTACTTGTTGTTAACTGATGCTGGAGAACCCGAGTGTTTTGATGAAGCAATGTAGGTTACAGATTCTGTCAAGTGGGAGTTAGCTATGAAAGAAGAGATGCACTCTCTACATGCTAACAGAACATGGAAATTAACTGAGCTTCTTAGTAGGAAGAAGGCATTGCAAAACAAATGGGTATACAGAATTAAAGAAGAAGCAGATGGAAGAAAACGGTACAAGGCAAGGTTAGTAGTAAAAGGTTTTCAACAGAAAGAAGGTATACATTATACAGAAATTTTCTCTCATGTTGTAAAACTAACTACTATAACGTTGGTATTAATTTTGGTTGCAACTGAAAATTTGTATTTGGAGCAACTAGATGTGAAAACCGCATTCCTTCATGGGGATTTGGAGGAAGATATTTATATGGTGCAACCTGAAGGTTTTCAGGTAATAGGAAAGGAAAACCTTGTATGCAAGTTAGAGAAGAGTCTCTATGGTTTGAAGCAGACACCGAGACAGTGGTACAAAAAGTTTGATAACTTCATGAGAAGAAATGCTTTTAAGAAGTGTGATATGGATCACTGTTGTTACTTCAAGAATTTTGATAGTTGTTATATCATCTTACTATTATATGTGCATGATATGCTTATTGCAGGCTCAAATTTGTAAGAGATCAATTCTTTGAAAGAACAACTATCAAAGGAGTTTGAAATGAAAAATCTAGGCACTGCGAAACAAATCCTTGGGATGAGAATCAGTAGAGACAGGAAGACAGGTACTTTAAATTTGTCTCAACAAAATTATATTGAGAAGATCTTGTGTAGGTTTAAGATGCAAGATGCTAAACCTGTTAGTACACCTCTTGCTAGCCATTTCAAGTTGTCCAAAGATTTGTCACCTAAGACAGATGAAGAACATGAAGAAATGTCAAGGATTCCATATGCTTCAGCAGTGGGTAGCTTGATGTATGCTATGGTGGGCACCAGACCAGACATAGCACAAGCAGTGGGAGCAGTGAACAGATACATGGCTGAGCTTGGAAAGAAACATTGGGAGGTTGTGAAGTGGATATTACGATATTTGAAAGGAACTTCAACTACGAGCCTTTATTTTAATAAAAATGAATCACTCTTGCATGGCTTTGTGGATGCAGATTTGGGTGGTGATCTTGACAGTAGGTGAAGTACCACCAGGTACATTTACACCCTAAAAGAGATGATTTGGCTGAAGACTATTCTAAAAGAATTGCATGTAAAAGAAGATAAGAGTGTTCTCTCTTGTGACAGTCAAAGTGCAATTCATTTAGCCAAGAATCCAGTGTTTCATGCTAGAACAAAGCATATTGAATTGAAGTATCATTTTATTAGAGATTTGTTGGAAGAGAAGATACTATCTCTTGAAAAGATTCGTGGAACAGAGAATCTAGCAGACATGTTGACAAAGCCAGTGACTGCTGAGAAGTTGAGGTTATGCTTAACCTCAGTTGGTCTCCAAGGTTGATTGATGAGGAGATGTCGCACAGGTTGAGTTTGTGATGTACTAGCACTTGGATGGATCAAATTCCAAGTGGGAGATTGTTGGTGTATGGAACTTGATCCATACTGGACACTCATTTGCAATACCACGGATCCAACTTTGTAAGGGCATATATGTCATTTTACCCATATGCGGGTTTGCCCTAATCCTTATGTTTAGAGGATGGTCGTCGCTTGTGGGTGTTGTTCTGTGTGTTCATCTGTTAGAGAATACAAGAGATCTGTGCGACCATGGACGTAGGAGACTATTGCTTCGAACCACGTAAATCGTTGTCTTCTTCTTTGTTGCTTCTAACCCCCTCTTGAGAGTGCGAGAGGAGAGTTTATTGTATGTTGTTCCTAACATACCTGACACCTTCAGCTTAAAATCTCGAGCGGAAGGGTCAGATTCCCTCTCTTGCTGGATTTGGCGTGTGCCCTCCACTGTTGTTGTATGCTGATGATATTCTCAATTTTTTCAAAACTAGAGGAAAAATCATTGGGAGAAATTCAATCATTGCTGGAGCTCTTGGAGAGGACTGCTGGGCTTATAGTAAGCAAGGATAAATCGTCCATTTTTTTTGTTCAACTCTAGCAATGGTGGAGGACCGGTGGATTGTATCTTAGCTGGCTGGAGCATCTCCACTTTGCTGTTCTTGAACTTGGGCCTACCTCTTTTCATTAATCTAACGCTTCCTCTATGCAACAAGCTTTTGTCTAAAGTGGGGTGTCAGGCTCGCTCATTGGAAGATAGATATGCTTTCATTTGCTGGGTGCTTTTGTTTTAAACAAACATGTGATTAACAAAACTATAGAAGTTTGGAGCAGCATTTTTTTGCTTCCGACTGCAGTGATCCGAAGGTTGAATAATCTGATGGTGTCCTTCCTTTCGGGCATTGTCGATTAGAGGAAGAGAGTGCATTATGTGGCCTGCGATAAATTTGCAGACCCATACATGAGGGAGGCGTTGGGCTAAAGAATATTTATGAAGTCAATCTGGCCAGAATTGCAGCCTTGGGTTTACAAATTTGCTACAGAAAGAAAGGGTGGGCTAAATTTGTGGCTGGGAAGTATATTAGATGGAAGAACTTATGGGGTCTAAGAGTTCATTTAGAGGACTCATGGTTTTTCCAAGGAGTTGTCAAAGAGTGGAAGAAAGTGGAGGCTAAGGTAAAGTGGGAAATTGGTAAAGGAAATCTTAGCTTCTGGTACGATAATTGGTCGGGCAGGTGATTGGCGAAGGATCTTTCAGCTGAGGAATTCAGCTGGTGTGAAGATTGGTTGAAGTTGTCTCAAAGAGGTTTTAGAATCTGACATCTTTCTAATGCCTTCGTTCCAAGATATACTTTTACGTTTAGGCATTAAGACCTCTTGTCTTCCCCCCAATCAAGACAGGTTAAAAATATTACATGGAGATAATACAAAAATTGACACCAAGGTTTTTTCGGAGCTGATTCGCCCTAAGCATAGGTCGGAGAAATGGAGGGAGCTCTTTCGGCATTGCATCCTAGAGCACAATGGTTCACGTATTTTGTATGCCAAAACAAGCTGCCAACCTTGGATCGATCACAAAGACGGGGTGTGGCATTGACAAACAGATGCTTCATTTGTCATCAATAAGAAGAAATTGTGGAGCATCTACTACTAATGTGCTCCTTTGCAAAGTCTGTTTGGCAGATGGTTGTGGGAAAGTTCAAGAAAAAGTGTATCTCAATGCCCAACATAGCCTCTGGTCTAAGGAAATGGTTCACTGTAGGGTTCAATCATGGGTTGATTTCGTGGAGTTGCAGCATACAGTTTGGCAGCGTAATTTGGGGAATATGGATGTTTAGGACCCTGCTATCGATATAGCCAGTAAGCTGTTGGATCTATAATATGGGCTCCCCTCCATGTTTTTGCATGTACGAGATGGTCGTGCATGGATTTTTGTGATGCATTTCTTAGTCTGCTGGCAGGTTTTTGTTTATCCCTAAGGGATCTGTGTATAGCTCGATTTTCTTAATTCATTTTTGGATGTGATCCCTTCAGTATGGTCGTTTCTGCAATGATCTTCTCCTTACAGGCGCAACCCTGACACCATGAAAAAAATTGGGAAGTGAGCTCCCGATTTTGTAATCCTACATCCATTGTGCTCACACAGCTCAAAGGCGAAGCTTGTGAGTTTCCTTTCTTTGCTGTATTTATACTTTTGTTAGAGAAAAGATAGTCTTTGCAAAATAATTTCCTAACTGTAGTTTATCTTTACTATCGGTCTTCAGAGCACCAGATTTCTTTCTCTGTTTGGTGGATCCCGTATCATAATCATAATGCTTGGATTGTTATCAACATTTGTGATTTGAAATTGATTTCTTTTAAATAGAGGCTGGCAGTTATTTTTATTGTTGCGATCCTATGATTCAGCCGAAATAAAATTGTTGCCAGAATTATTGCTTCTTTTACATTCCATTTTACTAAACATATCAGCTTAAGTCACTAACACCATCTAGAATACAATAAACAAGCATTTTACAAGGTCCTACTAAGAGTTTGAGTTCCACACCACACTGCAATGTCTCTTGATGCCTTCTTTCCTTGCATTTTTTAAATCTCAATTGGCACTTTTTTAGCACCTATGTGTACATGAAATGTTATTAGTGGATGCACGACTTTGTGTTTACATGACCTATACATGGAGAAGGTACTTGGCATTCAAATTGAACATTGGAGTTTAGATCTATTTTGTAAAAACAAGTTGTTACAACATCTACTTTGCATAGATATAGGTATAGCCTGCAGGACAACTCCATATAGATTCTTTGAAAGATCACTACCAGCTACTTTTCCCTTGCAGTCTTTTCATTCCTCACTTCAGAATGAAATATAGCACCATGTGCATGTGATAGACTAGTCCAACGGCAAAAGTACGAAATAGAAAATAGAAGGAAAGAAGAATACTAAAGGCCTTCATATGAAATTATGTAAAAAGTTATGAGCACATGGTGTTTAGATAGCAAAAAGGTTAGTTCTTAATTCCAAACTTCAGGGATAGATTGTATTACTTCTTTGGAGTGTTCTTGACCGCCTCATGCTGCTATTATGTTCTGTGTGTACGCATAATATGAGATGGCAAAAACATATGTGCACCTTTATTAATTATGTTGATAAAAGTATGATCATTAGACAATGAGAATAATGGACAATTTCAGAGTTCAAATATATGCAATAGCATAGATATGATATCAAGCCATGAAAGCAAGATATTGAATGAATTACCAATTCTTGTGAAATGTATGACTTTAAATAATATTAAGCCCCCATGCATTGTATGTCAACTTTTTCATTTAGAAAAGAACCCTTTGGGAAAAAATAATGTCTGAAAGACAATATAATGACCAATGTAAGCGAATAATGGTTAGTTTTTTGTATTGAACATTAAAAACTAAATATACCTTCAAGAAACATACATAAACTTAAAAAGTAGAAAACAAGGACTAGTGCTTCAAAGTAATATATCCTATCATTGGGATTGCATTTGTTGTCTAACATATATTTGTGTTACAAGCAAAATTTTTCATCTCACATGTATATAGTTGATTGGGGAAAACTTGTACTCACTTCTGTTAGATTAAAGGGAACAAGCACGACAAATGAGATCCAACCTGTTGACACGAGGTTGGAGCATTCTTGATGTCTTTACTAAGGGTAATTAGACTAAGGACTAGACTACATTGATCTAATGTCTTAATGATTGAATGACGTCTACTTTGTAAATGCATTGAAAACAAACATGCTCTGGTTTTGAATGAATTCAGTTTAAATCATAATTGGTTCTTTAGAAACTCAGGATTTATGAACAAAGAAAGCTATAAGAGAGAGACATTTTTCAATACCTTGTTCATCATAGATCCATATGCATGTTCTAACATACCAGATGCATGTACCTAAGGATTTTTTGTGATCAATATTTGGTTGTTTAATGTCTAAACCAGGTCAGAGAACATACATCTTGAACTTGATTGGGGCCAAGTTAGGTTTTCCTTGAGAGGTTCCTAAATTTCTTAGTAAATATGGTTTCCACATCCAAAATTCTTAACATTTTGACGTGGTTAAGGTATGACTCAAAAAATGTGCTATCTTCTACATTGTGGTTTAAAAATTCTGAAGTTCTTGATTGTGGCTTCTAATGCTCAATTTGGGATGAAGCATTAGAATGAGTTTGTGACTAGGTTTTCTAGTTTTGAAAGGTTCAGGTCGGCTAGGGACTTAGGATTTATAGTTGCAGGCTCTAATACCTAAAGGTTGATTTCATGGGGATCCAAACTTGTGGTCTATAATGTTGGTTTTCTTTAACATTAAAGCAAATAAGAGGGTTGGCCTAGGATTTAAAAAATCATGGTGGTAGTTTCAAATGCGGATCTTGGTATCACGACTAAGGTAAGTCTAGGAAATTATGAGGGTAGACCTAGGGTGTAAATCTAATTTTTGGCTAGTTACTCTATGTTAAAGTTTGTTTCTAGAATAATGTTTGTTCAAATGAAAAGAATTTTGAACAGGATGACTGCATACGGTCAAGGGGCTTTTTGTTAAGAAAGATCATTCATCATATATTTCTTCTTGTTCATAATGATCCATTTGATGTCCACTGATGTGGATGCGAGTGTCTGTATCAAGATTAATTTATCTAAGGCCTATGATAGGGTTAATTCTTTTTGGTTGCTGGCCTAAGTAACTTAACATTCCTTTTTTAATTCCCAGAGTTTCTGCTATCCTAATGCATTGAAAGATGTTGGCATAAAGTGTGGTTTAAGGGATAGGGCATTGTGTTCCTCTCCCCTTCCCCACCCCCACCGCCACACTCCTTCCCCAATAAAATGATGTGTAGTGTAACAAGGTGGGCAGGTTGGTGAGTTATAGGTATATCCCTTGTTGAATTCTTAGGGGCAGTACATTATGATGGCATGACAAGATATTGCTTTGCATTGATGGGTTCTATTGAAGGTTAAGTGCATTGGTCTTGCACTCCTCCCCCCCCCCCCCCTCCTCTCATTCTTTGGGTGATGCCTCGGAATTAAGTCTCTTGCCTCTTCCCTTGCCCGATACATTGCCAAGTATGCTCATATGCACAAGAGGTTGACACAACAATTGCTAAGGGTGAACATTGAGTCGAATAACTCGGATTTTACTTAGTTAAGCTTGTCTCGACCCCAAGTTCAAGCCGAGTCTTCCAAGAACGAGTCAAGTTTGAGTGATTTTATTAACTTGTTTTATTTATTCATTCGATTTGAATTCGAGTCATAAAAATTGGACTCAATACAAGTCCATTTGTCTTAATATTTTTCAAAAATTGGAGGCATATGCATAATTATGCAATGAACTGTATTTGTACTCCTTTTTTCAATTTCTCAGTCTTTCTTATCTTTCCTTGTTGTCTTTTCTCTTTGGCTTCATCTATTTCTTCATTGGCCATATAAGTTTCTTCACATCGGCACTTATATCCAACAATCGATCCATCAAAAGAACATCAAGCACCATACAAGCAACGATGTCCTGCATATATGGACTCGGGTGGTTATCCTCCTTCCCTTAGGCAATTACGATCATCCTCCTTCTCATTCAAGAATAAGATCAACAAAGGCAATGATTCTCTCTCTCCTTACACTGAGTCTTTGGTGCCTTCACAGTCTGCTGCCCCTCATTGGATGATTCACCACCCTGTGTGCCGGCAGACCCGCCTTTTTCGGTCTTCCCCACTTATTTATGTGCCCCCATGCTCCCATCGACTGAGGGTTGCATCCTTGAGGTTACTGTTGTTGTTCACTTTTCTCTGACTGCGGCTTTGATTGCGTTGGCCTCTGTCGATACATCACCTTAGTCAGCTCATCTCCCTCTATTGCCTTTACCTTGCTCTTTACCCTTGTTAGTGGCTTCTCTTTGCCCCATCTACCAACCAAGACCACCTTTTTCGTCTACATGCTCTGAGTTTCTTCTGTTTTCCTTGACAACATTATTGCCACCTACTTACCTTCCCTGCATGCACTGCTTCTATGCTCAGTCATGACTGTCCTTACACCCCCACCTGCTTGCTTCCCCCTGCTAGCCCTGCCCTCCCCCACATCCCTTGTGTTGGCACTACTTTCCCCTCTCTGTGTTCCGATTTTGCATCCATGCCCTCCCCCACATCCCTTGTGTTGGCACTACTTTCCCCTCTCTGTATTCCGATTTTGCATCCACCCTTGCTTCTCCATCAACCCCTCCCTCTCCTGCTCGGTTGCCAGGTCCCACCATCGGACCATTTGTTTGACCCCTCCAGCCCGGTAAGTGGCCACCTGTTGCTCCCTTGTTAGATGTTGAGTTGGGCATTCTCCTTCCGGATGTGCTTGCCTCTCTTAGGGTCTCACTTCTATCTGATCAGCTAGAGTTCTTACGTTCGTTATTTTTTGCCACTGTTGTGCCGGCCTCCAACTCCAACCTTGCTAGGGTGCAGAGGGAATTGCGATGGATCGGGGCTTCCACAGTCTTTATCCTCCCTCATGTTGCTGCTAGGATGACCAGACAGGCATCGCTTCACATGGTTTCCCCATGAGGCTTGCTTGTTGGAATGTTCGTGCACTGAGTGCCCATTATTAGTGTAGATATTGCTGCTCTTGGGTCTATCAGCATGAGCCTTCCTGTGGTCTCTCATGCTTGCGTTCGTACCTTATTACATCAACCGTCCTTTAGGTACCTGCTGGCTAATGGTGCCACTAGCGGCATTCTCCTGACATAGTCTCCGCCTCTTATGGGGGTTGTTGTGCATGTTGGTAAGTACTCTACATCAGTCATGCTCAATGGTCTTTGGCCCAATGGTCTGGTCTTAGTGACTACGGTTTATGGCCCTTGCATTGGGGCCTTGCGTGACCAACTGTTGTTGAACTTCATTCATGCTTGTAAGCTTGCTTCTTCACCATGACTTTTGGCAGAGACTTCAATTGTTAGCTTAGCTCTAATGACTCCTCCTTCCCTATCACTTATGATCTATCTATGTCTGTCTTCGCTCGTTTTTTGATGAGTTTGGCCTTTTCGATGTGCCTTTCATTAATGGGACGTTTACTTGGTTCAACAATAGGAATCTTCCTATTATCGGAAGGCTGGACCGTGTCTTCTTCTCACCTGAGTTGTTTTCTGCTTTTCCTTATCTTCCTTAGTTTTAGGACTAATGCACTTGTCTCATCATGCTTTGTTGCTCCATTCACTCTTTCAGGGTAGGGTTGGAACTGGGTGCACCCAGTTCTGCTTTGAGCATTGGTGTCTTCAGGATGAGTCCTTTGTGGTTGTCGTTCCTAGGTGGTGGGCTCGCACCATCAACAGTAGGTGAGCTGCTTTTAGGCTCTCATGTAAGCTGCATTGCATCAGGAGAGAGGCTATATTGCCTAGAAACACATTTTTTAGAGCAACAAGTTTTATGAGGTGACCACTTAGGATGAGGAGATCTTGTCCTCCAGTCATCTGATAATTTTTCTATGGGTCAATCTTTCCACTTCTTATGTCTTCAGTGTCTTGCTCAAGAGTGGTGAATTAGGGAATCTATCCACTAGAGCAATGTTTAAGGTTGGGTTGGCTTTCATATGAAAACCAAAACTCTAGATTCTTCCACTTGGCTACCCATCAAAGGCGCCATGAGACGTTGCTCTAGTCCATGGTTATTGAGCATAAGGTATTTCTTGGTGCTGACATTCTCCTAGTTTTGACCGCTCATTTTCATAATTTTTACTATAAACTTCTTTGCTTCGGTGCCTCGTTTCCAAACATTCACATATCCTCCCTCTCTGTCTCATGTGTGATCACTCTTGAGTGGCCTCTCCTATACCAAAAAAAAAATGTTGTTTAGGCCCTCGGCTCTGGTAAGGCGCCTGACATTAGTGGTTTCCCTATTGAGTTTTTTCGCACTTTTTGGAAGGCTTGTAGCGTTGATTTGTTCACGTTTTGTGACGAATTTGCCATCAATTCTATTTTTCTTAAGGAATTTAATTAAGCCACCTACATCTTGGTACCTGAGCGCCCAAACCCTATGGACATCAGTCACTTTCGCCCGATCTCTATCTTAGGTACACCATATATGTTTATTGCTAAGTTTTTTTTCATGCGCCTTGCACCTGTTATGTCTTCTATCATTAACCCCTTCCAGGTTGTGTTTACCAAAGGTTGACCTTTGCATGATGTTGTTGTCCTAGCCAATGAGGTTGTTCACTTCCTCTACTGTTTGTAACGCCCCAAATGTTTAGTCCCGTATTGAAGATTGTGAGGGATCTTCAAGGGCTTATAAAGGGAGGCCTTAATGAGAAGATTGTATTGGTTCCTAGCCTTTTTAGGATTGGAGCCGAAACTGCTAGGGGGCGGGTTGGGATCCGCTAGACCAGGGGCCCGAGCCCGGGAGTGGGTCGGGTTGTTACAGTGGTATCAGAGCAGTTTCAACACTCGGACCTGGGGTCCCACACGCGTGGACGCGTGTGCCTTAAGGGGGGTGGATTGTAACGCCCCAAATGTTTAGTCCCGTATTGAAGATTGTGAGGGATCTTCAAGGGCTTATAATGGGAGGCCTTAATGAGAAGATTGTCCTGGTTCCTAGCCTTTTTAGGATTGGAGCCGAAACTGCTAGGGGGCGAGTTGGGATCCGCCAGACCAGGGGCCCGAGCCCGGGAGTGGGTCGGGTTGTTACACTGTTTGTGTCTTCCCTCCTTCATCCATAACTTGAATATTTCTAAGGTCTTTGATTTGGTTATTTAGGAGTTTCTATCTGACTTCTTTACCCACCTTGCTTTTGGTTTGTCATTCTGACAGTGGATCCTTTTACTTGACACTGGGGCCCGGCTTGCGGTCTCCTTGAATGGGATGTGTGGTGAATTCTTCTGTCCTGGTTGCGGCCTTCATCAGAGTGGTCTGTTATTGCTATTGCTTTTCAACTTAGTTGTCGATTTCTTCTCTACCTTATTTCGTCAAGCTATGGTTGTTGGCTTCCTCACACCACATTCACTACCCCATGTACAGGACTTTTCCAACCCCAATATACAGATGACTTTCTCCTGTTTGACACCGCTTCCTGCCAACAGATTGTGAGAACTTGGCTCATCCTTCGAGTTTTTTAGCTCATCTTGAGTCGTTCTATCAATTTCTCCAAATGTCACATTTCTCTCATTCACGTGGACCCAGCCACGATACTTCTTACAAAAGCTTGCTTTGGGTGTAGGACTGCTGGCCTGCCTATGGACTACTTGGGTCTTCAATTTTTACTGTCACCTCTTGCACCTTCTTATTGGGATGGAGTGAAGTAGAAGCTTGTGGATCACCTCCATTGTTGGCAAGGAAAGTTGTTTTTCCTCCCATGTCATATTACCTTTGCTAAGCATTGTCTTGTGTCTATCCTCCTTCATACTTTGGTAGTCTTTCGACCTCCTGTGGCTGTACTGAGAAGGTTTAATAAGATCATTCGTAACTTTCTCTGGGATGGTGGTCGACCTTCATATTTCCTTGCGCGTAGGGACATAGTTGCCCTTTTGCGTCATCTTGGGAGTGTCGGGGTTACCAAACTTAGTCGAGAGTGTGACTCCTCATTGTGTTCTTGATAGTGGCATCTGGTAATTGAGCATTCCATCATCACCCTTTTCATCTATTCCAAATATGACATGTCATCAACTAATAATTGGAATATTTTCATCTCTCACACCTCTCCTTCCCATTTTTGGTGTGGCCTGCCATTTGCCTTTCCTTTTTTCCTTTGCCTCGCTGATCTCCCATTGCTTGCCCTCCCATCCTGGCTTCTTTCGTCTTCCCATGGATTCATTTTTTCTTCTTGCTATCTAGCCTCCTTTGGTTCTTCCACTATGGCACTCCTACACCGGTCTCTTTGGTTCCACGGCTCCTCTCATTGTTTCATTGCTTTTGTCTGACTTGTTTTTGCTGGGACACATTGGCATTAGTTTGCCTAACCAGTGTCCTCTCTATCTCGCTACGGCTGAGTCTTGGGTTCACCTTTTTACCTTTTGTTCTTTCTTCTACGTGTTCTTGCATTTGCATGACTTTCATTTGTTAGTGGTGTTCCAGACCTGTCTCCATTCGCCTCTTTTTCTCTTTTGTCACACCCCCCCCCCCCAACCTGTCCTTTTCTTGGGGTCGTGTATGGAGGTTGTGGCGTATATCATCCTGGTGGCACATTTGGGAGGAGCGCAACAACAGGGACTTCAAGGGCACCTTCACATCATTGGATTTTGTGGTACGCTTTGTGTAGGGGATGTCCACTTTGCTATTCGGCTATGGCACTATCTTTTGTTTGTTGTTGGGTGACTTTGCCGCTCCGTCTATCCACTTTGTCTCTACCCATTTTATTTTGTTTTATTATGCTGTTGTCTTGTATATTTGGTTCTTCTATTTTGTATTTGCAGTTTGTTCTTATATCTAGAGAACTTCTTGTCCCCAGATTTTGTTATGCATTCCCATTTTATCGGCTCTCTCTCTTTCTCTCTCTATCTATGTGTGTGTGTGGAGCCCTTGATCAAAGGATCGAGGGATTTTGAGGCAGCTGAGAGTTTCAGAGAGACCCTCAATTGAAGGTAGTTGAAGAGTTTAGAAAAACCTTCAATCGAGATCTCAAATGTAAGGGCCTCAAATATAGAAACCCACGATTTACGGTGTCAGATGTAGAAACCCTTTGTTTGTTTGGGCATTAAATCTTTTTGTGTTAAATTTCTGTAAATTTTGACTATTTTCAAACTTTCCTCTTCATTCCATCTCTCTTTGCCTCTCTTTTGCATTCATGGTGTCCCCAAAAAGAAGAAGAAGTAGATCAATGGTGGAATTGGGTAGAGGGTAGTGAAACCAAGCAAAAGAGAACACCCCAACCACTGAAACTCAGTGTTGGCAAATTTTGGCATTCTCCATGAATCCCACTTGCTATCATATTTTCTTCAAAAAAACAACATAATTTCAGCCGAAAACACATGTTGTATACTACAAATTTCAAGTACACCGCCAAAGAATGAATGTCAATGGAAACCATTTCCACCAAATTTATCACTCGTGTGAAAATCGAGTCCTTATTCACATGGATCACTATGTTAAGATTTAGCTCATTTAACGGGCTCAATGAGTCAAGCTCAAGCTTGACATTGCACGGTCTGGTTGAGCTTGAGCCTATTATGTTGAGCTCGATTTTGAGTCTAGCCTGTTATCAGTCGAGCCAAGCTTGAGCTAGCCCAACTCAAGCATGACTCAGCTCATGTGAAGGCCTAGCAACTAGCTGTCTAGTGCAACCAGTTAAGCCAAGCCCATCAATGTTAGAATCGTTACGTGGGCCTACATATATCTAGCGCAATTAAGTTGGATATTCAATCATTTTATAAAGCATGGGGTAATTTTCACATGTGTAAATACCTGTACGTAATTTTGGGCTCTATGATGGGTTGAACCTGAAATTAGACTTCAAATAAAAGGTAGTGGTCCCCTAGGTCATACCTAATGGAATATAATTTTAAAGGTCTTGTATTCCTTATCTAAGAGAGATTGCATACTACTTAGAGACCTCGAATGATCCTATCACCAGAATCTACCATCGTTTTCTTTCAGTTGGATTCGGTACACTTCTATTTTGGTTTTAATGTGATTCAATGATTGAGCATGAATTTTTTTTTTGTATATTTGGTTTCATCAATCAAAGCATCCCTCTCTCCCTCTCTCTCTCTCCCCTCCAACCCCTTCCAACTAAATAGGACAAATAATTCATTCCTAAGCATATAAATGGTTACAAAGCAGAAAAATTGATTAAGCACATTAAAAATCAATTTTTGTTGAATACAGTTATAATAGAAAACATCAAAGTTTCACAAAACCATTATTAACCTTGGCAACAAATTGTTCTGCGGCAGGTTTGCAGAAGGAATTATTACAATAGGAAAAATATCTCCATGTTTTCTAAATATCATCACCAGGTCGAAGCAAAGCTCATATGGTTCTTGTGTCGATGGTGTGACTCCTGGTGGATCCACAGTCCCCGTCAAATCAGTTCGATGGAGACTTAGTTGCACATTCTCAAACTGATTATGAGAACTGCAATATATTAGTGGCCCCAGCATTGGTAGGCGATATTAATATTGTTGGAAATATATAATGCTAAGTCCCCACAAGATGCATGCTCTGCTCTTTTGATTTTAAATACTACCCAACAGTTTGTGGCTTTGGCACCATGTCTTCTTATTAAAACAATCATGCCTGATGATGACATGGAGAGTAATTGATGCTTTCTACTAAACCTTTTCCAGATCTGGACTTGTACTATTACATGCTATATTTTTCTGCTAAATTATTTTAAGGTTGCTCCAGTTTTTCTTTGTTTAGAATTGTTCTTGTTAGTTTCAAAAATACATGAGTAATGGGGATTCATATTTTTTCATAGCATTATTCATGGTTAGGTATCCTTCATGCAGAGAAAACGTGCAATTTGAAACTTGTAACTAGCATTTGTGCACGAAGTTTGTTAATAAGAGTTAATTAACATTCTTATGATTGTTAAAGTGAAGTTGAATCAAATACATCCCCAAAACTTGTTACTATCATTTGTGCATGAACTTTGAGAATAAGAGGTAATTAACATTCTTATGATTGTTAAAGTGAAATTGACAGAGCAAAATGGTAATGCAGAGAAAGTTTAAGACTATATTGCACACTAAGGTTGTGGGGCACGTGAATTGTACATGCTACTATCCAGTAATGAATGCTTGGTTGAAGCACTATAAGAACTATGGCTGGGGAAGCTTATGGTTGGATATATACTTAGAAGTATGGCATTACTTTATCTACTGGAACAAATTCCAATTTAAATTCAGGTTTGTTCTAAATCATTCTACTGTGTGAAATATTTTGCTGCATTTCTCAACATGCAAAGGAGTTCCAGGATGTCATTAATAAGGATTGCTTGTTAAAGTTGATACTTGCCATTACCCGAAAAGTAAATTGTGAATGAGATTTACTCATTTGATCTTCCAGTATATGCACATCTTGGGTGCACCACACATTTTACTGATGCACTAAAAACATCAGTAAAACTATAGAAAACATCTGTTTTTAGTCTATTAGTGATTAGTGCTGATCAAATCCAGAACTTGGAATATGTGTTCTAAGGAACAAGAGTTCTTGTTCACATGGACAACTGATAATTCTGCTGATTTTTGTTTGGTTGATACAAAAACAAGCAGGCAACATGTTTAACTTATTAACTCTATTTTTGTTTAAATCATGGCACAGACATGTTTTTCATTTCTCTCTCTACACACACGATAGTCACAATCAGCCCCAACAGCTGAACATAGGAATCGAACCAGCTTTGTCCTTTGAAGCAATGGCTCGACCACCTTTGTTATACCCTTTGAAGCATTTGTGATGAGGCAGTAATCAATTTCGTTGCAGCAAAAAAAATTCTGAAACTCCTGCAACATAGTAGTATCACTCTCTTCTTCTTCCATCCGACTGACAAACCCTAGTTCTATTCTCTCTTTTGGTCAAAGTCTCCAGTACCTTCACTATGGGTTTACAAGCTAATCCCGAAAAGGTTAGTCAGCTTAAGGCTGACAATCAATAATGATCAATAGTTCAATTTTACTTAGCGTTACGCATAGCCATGGATGTCAATCATGGCGTTCCAAGAAATGAGTTTTCTCATTCGCATTTTCCCATATACTTGCACCTCTTCCTAAAGAACACCTGCCTTTGCATACATTTAGATGGATACAGATTTGGATTCGGATATATGCAAACATTTGACCAAATTCTGATCAGATTTTGTTTTAAACCAACGCCCTTATATTTTGAAAATTGGTCGGATTCGGTTCAAAACTTGAATGTGAATTCAGATGTAATTGTAAAAATCAGATTCAAATTGTGAAATCTCATTTCAGATCTAAATTTGGATAAAACTTTTCTTCATTCACATACAAATTCGAATCGAATAAGAGTATGTCTGATTTGGAATCCAATAGATTGACATCACTAGTGGGACACCTAAACCCAGAAAGAAGAAAAAAAATATCGGCACCGAAACTTCAGGTCTACCGTCAAACGACGTAGTTAATGAGCCAAATCAATTGTAGCGACAAAGCTTCCGCCCTCGATTTTAGGAGCCAGTAATTGCTACCACCTCTTCGTTGGCGTGGTGTGCGCCTAGAGAGCCTACAGTGCACACGGTGGCAGCTGTTCTGTGCAAATGAGTGCGGTATATGGGCTTGTCCTTTTGCAGTTTCTAGCACTACTCAAGATTTGATTTGCCGTGGGCTGACAGCCGATTCAGAGTAATTTCTTGTGACCCCCTTTTTTTCCGGCCGTTTTGACGTCGATCCAACAATGTATTCATTCTTGTGACCCCCTTTTTTTCCGGCCGTTTTGACGTCGATCCAACAATGTATTCATTCTTGTGACCCTTTTTTTCCGGCCGTTTTGACGTCGATCCAACAATGTATTCATTCTTGTGACCCCCTTTTTTTCCGGCCGTTTTGACGTCGATCCAACAATGTATTCATTCTTGTGACCCCCTTTTTTTCCGGCCGTTTTGACGTCGATCCAACAATGTATTCATTTTTGTGACCCCCTTTTTTTCCGGCCATTTTGACGTCGATCCAACAATAAATAATTCTGTTCGGTGCCCACCGGAAGGTTAGAAAGGCGAGGCAGCCACCTGATGGCATGGAGAGGATGTCTGTTCCATGGCAGGCTCGTTTCGTTTCATCGCAATAGGAAGTCTAGCTCGAATACGGCCGGTGCCCTGCCTGCAGTTTCGGCTAGCCAGATGGCCACAAACCGAGCGCAGCTCGACTCGATTAGACTTTATTATAATAAAATATACATAAAAGTTGTAATATAATATAAATATTTAAAATATAATATAATATATATAATTATAATAATGTATAGTAAATAAATAATACTTTAAATAAGTTACCAGGTCCATTCGGGCTAGCCGGCCCGACTCCATAACTCATCAAGTCAGTCCAATATCCAAATTTAGCGCTTTGGCTCCAACGAAGTTGGTCGGGGTATAGGTGCTTAGGCCTGGTGCCTGCCATTATATCTATGGAATAAGAAATTATGAGAAGACCCTTAGTTTGCCAATGCCCTTTACAAAGTCAAAAAAAAATGGAAAATGAAAAATTCTAAAAGGTTCATTTTATTTTGATAGATAGCTAAAATGTCCCTCATTTCCGTTTGGTGTGGGTTAGGGTGGTGCATGCAACTCAGTCTACTTCTCAGGGATTGCATTTTGCAACTCACTACGACATTTGTATCACATAATTGCAAAACCAGCATCTTGGCCCGAGATTTAAGTCCTTCGTTTTAAAATTAAATTTTTTTCAAAATAAGAATTCACTTATTTTGCAAAGCGGTATGACATTATGTGATGTAGGCTCCAGTTGCAATTACTGCAGAACGAGTAGCTCCTCAACTTTACATTGTTTTCGTGCTGTTCTATTTAATTAAAAATATCCTTTCACTTTAATAAAAAAGTAAACGACCATTATTATTATTATGATTAGCAACGTTATTGTGACGAAAACAAGTGTAATGCTCGTCCCCATGATTGGATCATTACTGAAAGATATACCTCGTAGTGCAAAAGGTCAGTCTTTTTTTTATATTGAAAACCACGTTTTTGACGAATCTAACTCCACTAGCCCGGCCACATTTTACTTTTTGGTCCGTAATTATTCATTTTCCATAATGAATCTAAGCACCCGGCCATTAAGAGTGGGCATTGGGCCGCTATCCAATGGGCTCTATGTATCTGACTCAGGCCTGAGCTCGAGCCATGAGAAAAGGCTCTCAAGCAACGGCAATATATATATATATATATATATATATATATATATATATATATATATATATATATATATATATATATATATATATATATATATTCATTCGAGGTCGAGACCGAGCACAGGCCCCAGTTGGTTCTGCACCAGCATAACCACGGCGTGGCCCAGCCCTACCTGCCATGCACTCAGACTTACTTTTAATTGCGAACGTCAACCCCGACAATGGAGCAATACGGAGACAACACCACGAAAAAGCTTTGATTTATAACAAAAGTTCGGCCATATTTTCTCCCCCATGAAGGATTTAGGAAACAGTGGAAGGTTTTCTAAGTACTACTTGGAAGCAACAATCTATAGCTGACATTGTCATAGCAATGCATCTGACTCGTTTAATTTGATGTAGAAATAACGCCCAACTGTTAGGTTTTAATATATATACTTAACTATTCTCTGATCATTAACCGAACTGAGTTACTGATAAGCAAAATAAAATGATTGTCTTTTTCTAACTACATGAATGCTTAAGGAGTGTTTCTAACTACATGAATCCTTGTCAGGTGTTATTTATGAAAGTTGGGTCTCAGATGCATCACCCACACAAAGAAACCATGTTTCTGAAACTCATTAAAAAGGTAATTGGTCTCCATGAATTATACCAAGCTTTTACAAAACTAATAGGTCGCCATTTCATTAAGATACCAAACTCTTCCTTCAAATTAAGGTCTTGAAAGGTAAAGCACTTCTTGGGACACATAACACTGACATTTTTCTCATCATCATCGAACATCAAGTCAGTGAATCATGTAAGTGAGTAGCAACTCCAGGGATTGTACTGAACTGCTTCTGCGGTGATTCTCATTAAATTTTTAGTTCAAAACATGTTGACGTTCTTAATATTGCTCAGGGTCAGGTTTGGCATCTATGCCCCCTGCCCTCCACTGCTCTTAATTTTTCATCTCTCAATGATTCACCTCTCGCCACCCTTTTCCTCCGTCGTTTCCGTCAGTCTGAGACAGAATTCTCACTTCGATTCAAGTGCTGCCGGACTTCAACCTAGCGCATTGGATCACCATTCTCAAGAACAGTCAATTTTCTTCATCCCGGTCTCAATGCCAGGTCTGTGCTTGAGCATCCATTAGACCATTACCCCCGCCATTTTCTTCTTTCCTTAACGTGGGCCTAGTTAGCATATTCAAGGGGCGGGACTTTCGAGTCCAGCCTTACTAAGCTTTAGTGAGTTTATCTCGAGAATTCAAGTTCGATTTGAGTGCGAGTCAACCTTGAGCTGAATGTTCTAAATGTTCTAAGATTGAGTTGAGCGAACCGAGCTTAAGTTGTCTCAGCGCTTCAACTGCACCGGGACTTAGCATCATGAATTTGGTCCGGAATTCCATCGTCAGTGGTGCAAAAGAACATGAACTGACACTAAGAAATGATCGCTTGCATGTTCATGGGAGAAACTTATCACTTGTGAAATAGAAGAAAAACGAGTGGAAAGATCTTGGGTAGGGATGTCAATATATATGATTTGAATCGGATATCTGACCGATTCAATCCGAAATCCGAAAAAATCGGATATGGATAAAAATTTAATATCCGATTAAGAAATCAGATCAGATTCAGATTTAATAAATAGCATCCGATTGGATTCAGATTCGGATTCAGATAGAACGAATTCATTTTTAGACTAATATCATGTATCTAATGCATAAAAATTGGTAAAATCCGGTTCAAAATTCGGATTTTGATTCGGATATAAATATAAAAATCGGATTCGGATTGTAAAATTAGATTTTGGATTCAGATATAACTTTGCTTTATTTGAATTCGAATCCAAATCTGAATATATGAATATTCGAAAAAGTAGATATAATTAAAATGTACCCAATCCAAATCCGACATCCCTAATTTTGAGCACCAATATATGGGTTTTCCAGGACTAACTTGCGCTAAAAAATAAGTGGGTCGATATCATTGCATAAATAGCACAGATTTCGGCGGCCGATATAGTTGGCAATACGTCAACATGACAGGTCCCGTGGATTCTTTCCGCTCCAGTGTTTCTTTTATGACAAGAGTTTTGGAGAGTTTTGAAATGACAATTCTGACCCTCTTACTTGCAGCTTTTTTAAAAATTTAAATAACAACTATATATATATATATATATATATATATATATATATATATATATATATATATATATATATCCAGCAGATTATTTCATCTACAATAAATATGATATTCTAAGTTCTTTTTTTTTTTAAATCAAAGCTTGCCAAAATATATATTAAATTGGTCATTTTCTTGTGTTTTCACAGTCTTTTGTAATAAAAAAAATGGATGGCTCCCATAGCATCAAGATTTTGATAAATAGAAAAATTAATATTTTCATAAAAACAACCTGACTTAAAGCATGTTTGATATTAAAATAGTTTTTCTAAATATATTATGGTGTTTAAATTTTATTTAAAATAATTTTTTAGAATTGGTTTCTTTCCCTAACATATTAGTGGGTTTTTACCAATTTCTTTCTCTCTCTCTCTCTCTCTCTCTCTCTCTCTCTCTCTCTCTCTCTCTAGATATATATATATATATATAGAAACCAAACCATTGTCTCAAGAACTAAACCAGATCATTTAAATGTGATGTTTAAATTATTCCTTTTCCAGTCTAATCTTATTGATATGATTTTTAAAATTACGATGATGCATATATTAAATTGATCATTTTTAAAATTTAATAGTGCTTTTGTAATAAGCAAAATGGTTTATATAAAGATATTAAAAATGTTTCTAAATTATTTAAAATAAATTTTTAACAAAAAATTAAAGGGATAAATATAAACAAGGTTCAGCAAGTTATTTAATATAAATATACACGCGATGATAAGAGTACACGACATCAAAGGAACCTCCGAAAAAGACAGTATCAATACAGTAGAGTCAGGAGGTCTTATCACGTTACCAAATAATGTTAGATAGGCAATGTAATATAATGGGTAGCTTGGCGAGACCGTCGAAGGTAAATATGGGCTTCTTTATTTTCTTAATTAAAAACATTTTAATGTCTTCCATAACGTATGTTCTAGGCTTGGGCATGAGCCGAGTTGAGTTCGAGTTGGACCAGCTCGAGCTTGACTGGGCTCAGAAAACTGGACTGAAACTTGAGTCATGCTCAATAGAACTAGCTCTAGCTCAACCTGACAATACATGGAGTCGAACTCGAGTCGCATGTATTGTTTCTTTTGACTCATTTAACTCAATTAACTGCTATTTATTTAACTATTCGTTGACCTATTTTTTCATTATAATTCAACATTTATTATATAGTCAACCGAGTTGAATTTAAATGAGTCGAGTTCTTAGAACTTGAACTTGACTCGTGTAACATTTTGAGCATACATTTGAATGAGTCGAATGCGAATCAAATTTTGACAAGCGAGTTCGAGTCAATCTGAAACTGGCTTGACTCATTGTGCAGCCCTACTGTGTCGGTCGGTTTTAGCCCATTAGCTATGTCATTCCCTAGAGCGCAAAGACAAACTTTGAAAAGGTAAGATATTCAAATTGAGACAGGTGATCAAAACAATGTTAACATCCAGACTGCCCTCTGGTGGTGATCTAGCTTCATATGATCTGTCACAAACTCAGCTCGCCAATAAAAGATTGGATCCAGTCTGGGCATCATTATCCTTGCCTGGACCACCACCAACCATGCTGGTGGGTCCGAAATGGACCATCCTAGCTAGCCAGCTTCCAAGCGGACCTTACAAGGGTCAATGCGCGTGCACTTTGGCCTATTCTGGCGTTCTTTTCTTTTTCCTTTTTTTTTTTGGGTCAGTGTTGCCGTGACGTTATGGACCTATTGGGGTGGGCCTGGATAGATCAGATAATGTCAATAAATAAATTTGATTTGGATCTAATATTTATCCTTAAAAATATCATACATAGAAAGAAATTTGTAGCATCCAAATTATCAAGAAATCCGATCGGATTTGGAGTTAATAAACGACATCCAACCGGGTTCGGATCTAACTTAAATACATACCTAATTGAATTCAGTTGTGGATTTGAGAGGTGGGTCTAAACACATTGTAATTCTGGTTTGGATACAGTGGTGAATCTGGAAATCAAATTCGGGTTGGATTTGGAGAGGTTCGACATATACTTTTCCTTATTTGTATTTGAATCTAAATTTGAATCCAAATATATTAATATCTGACAAAATGGATATAGTAATGAGAATATCCTTTTCAAATCCGATGTATTGGCATATCTAGGCTTACTCGGCCTTTTTAAGGCCAGTTATGAACGTGGTTCAAAATGAAGCTATGCTGTGGCGGACGTCGAACTGCTTAGGCTTGAGGTGCTGTTAAGTTAAAACTGGGTTTTGCTCAAGGTTAGAAATCGATCGGGGGAGTACAAGAAATGAATTGGATCTAGGGACTAGGGGCCGGCAGCCTTTCATTTTTGTTTTAGCTTCTCTAAATTGGACCCGACTTCAATTGAATTAATTAGTTGTTCTCCATTCGACCTATATATTTTTCTATATCGAGGATTCAAGATGCATCTGAATTCTTATTATTGCTAATTTAGGTTTAAATAGTCTTCCTTTCACATATGCCAAAGCAAAGAAAAAAAAAACATCTACCTTTAACTGAGTGATCCAAAAGTATTTTGTTGGGTGAGTAGAATGAGTATTTTATTTCACCGCCCATCAAAAGGACGGAAGCTTTCACCCTTTCCCGAATCCCTCCACCCCTTCAACTTGCATTTTCCTATTATGCTTCAACTTGCATGCCGATGCTTTCTACTAGCAATTGGCTCACTTATAAACCTTTGCTGCATCACCTATGACTTCCTTAAAAACTATTGATGTGTCACTAATGACACCCTTAAAACTCTTCACGTCTCACCGATGACACCCTTAGAAACTCTTGCACATAACTAAGGGGCTTCTGAAATATTAAAATATAAAATAATAAGGGTTTCAAAAATGAATGGGACATAAAATCCAATGGGTACAAAGTTGATGGTTGGGCCCAGCCTGATAACTAAGCAGGTCTGGCTTTGTTCACTGGCAAGGACTTGGGGTCAACCTAAGCCCGGCTTTGTTGACTCTCGGGCCAACCCATCCCAATGTCCAGCCTTACCCTCTAGGATGATTCACAAACACTTGTATTTGGTGGAATCCACCATCACATATCCTTGCTCGATTATGGAGGACAACTCAAGTTGGTTTTATCCAAAATTTGCTTATATTTATGGGACAACTTTTTTATTTGTATTTGTATTTGTATTATTTTTTTGATAACTTATGCTCCAACCGTAGTGGCAGAGATTGGCCTATGGGTCCAACTTATCTAATCGGGGAGCTTCAAGAGGGTCCATTCCTATTTTTTATATCTTCTTTAGCTTGTGTTTGATTACCACGGATCTGATATCAGCGGTTTTCAAATTCGACCACCCCCTCCCCCATCCAATTTCAAAACCATGTATTTTACATTAAAGTTTAGATTTGAAATCCACGTTGTGGGTAGTGCTGAATATATAATTGATACAACTGCAGGTTTAGCTATCATGGAATTGAGATTCCCTCAGATCTGAGATTCATGAGGAATCAAACACAACCTTACTTCTTCTTTTGTGGTGTTGGAACGAGAGGACTATTCATATCTTCTCATAGATTCTAACCAATGTAAGTTTTTTTTTTTTTTTTAATTCAATGTATAAAATCTTTGAAAAATCTAAGGGGCCCCTTATGTGCCCCATTGGCCACCCTTTGCCTCTGCTCTGCCACTACTCCAATCTCAATCAAACTAGTTCAATTTGGTAAAGAATATAGAATTCTACTGCAGGTTTTGATTTGCAAAGTAGGATTTCCTACGCCCTTTATTCATCTTATGCAAGTGAGGTCTATTTTTTATTTAAAAAATTTAGGTTCCAATTTTTTATTTTATGTTGTCCTCTTAGTTACTGATCACATTTAATTATATTCAAGGAAAAAAAAAGATGGCTTGGACTTAAGAAGTTGTGAGGAATCACATAACTCGCCGGATTTGGCTTTCAATGGTTTCCTTTATAAATATAAAAGACTAATGAAAAATATTCAATGTTTGGGCAAATAGTAAATCATTATTCAACCACTACAAGTTAATTATAGGTACTCAACTTTTGAGAATAATTTTAAAAAAGCTGCGTTTGGACAAAACAAAAACATTAAGTTTTTGTATAAAATGATAGAAGTACTCATAGGAAAACCACTCCTTCTGTTTGAGAGAAATAATTTTGCAATTTTATATCAAAGTAGTTTTTGATGGAGGCAGCAGTCGAGTGTCAAATTATTCTTAAAAGTTGAGTGGTGAATTGTTATTTGCTCAAATGGTATATACCTTTTTTGTAAATTTCTCAATATAAATGTCTATATTTGGCCATAAACCGTCACTACAACACTATAAATCATAGCTAATATAAATTTAATAGCTGTTTTTAATGAAAAAAATTTAACCATTTGACATGTACACACATAAAGGGGGAATCCCCTCATTCAATGGTGACCATCCACTAAGTTAATGTTATCTACACGTGAAGGTTTGGCAAGACAGAGGAATACTGCCCTATATATATATATATATATATATATATATATATATATATATATATATATATATATATATATATATATATATATATATATATATATATATATATATATATATATATATATAAGTGCTTCATTCAAGTGTTATAGAAAGAAGGACAAGACGAGGAAAAACGCAAGTAATGCTGGTCTCTAAGTGACTTCCCGATCTGTTACCATCTGTTATGCAAGTAAAAAGACACTTGGGTTGAGATATTCACTAGTTTACAGGCAAAACTTGATAATCAGTACAAGCGCTTCATTTTTGCCTTGTTACTTTTTAAGCCACGTCTTCTTGAAAGGGGTTGGCACGTTTGGCATCATTTATTCACCTACTTGCAATTTCAAGTTCAAGATCCATCGGTGGATGCAAAAGAATGTGCATGGTGGGTAGAGAAGGGTGTGTTGGAGAATCACCTTTATTGTTGTTTGCTAGTGACTCTGGTAGCGTCGAAACAAGAAGACTCATGAAAAAAAAACAGGTGCACATGGACACCTTTTTTAGTATAAAATGACCAAATGAAACAAAAAGCCCAGTTCACATTTGGGCTATTTCTAACTTAATGTGCTCTGAGAGGCTTAGAGAACTTTCAAATATGCTTTTCTTTAAGGTCACACAGGTCGAAATCACAGGATAGTTGAAGGTTACTGGAACTCTTATTTTAGTGATGAAGCTAATGGTATGTCAATATTGTTGAATTCAAGGGGTAGGGTGCTTGCAAGCGAGTTGCAGGTGTAAAAGATGTTCAGGTATCATAAAAAATATGGTGGTTGCATATTTCATTTACAGTAGAGTGGAAGCCCTGGACCGAAGGTTACAACAACATTAAGAAGGAAAAAAGTTCTACAATATGGTAAAGAATTTTCATTACAATGTCAAAGTTGAAAAAGTTTATTCTGCGCTCGAATTTGACTTTTTCATTACCTCTCACATCAAGTAGTGGAGGGACATAATTTTGTGTGCCTAACTAATGTTGATCTTTAGTTTTTTTTTTTTCTTTTTTGTGATATGGTATTTGTATTTTTAAAGAGTTGGCCTTTGAATATACTGTGTAATGTCTATAAATGATAATATATCTTTTGGTGTTATCATTTTCTTTTGTACAGATCATTTTGTTCAATAAAGGTAGATGCCACATCAGCTGCTATTTCAAGGGGATTGGCACAACGGATATGGTAGGAATTGAATTCTATCCATTTTAACTCTCAACAAGCTGCTATTTTAAAGAGGATTGACACAACTGATATGGTAGGAATTGATAGGAGAATTCTATCCATTTTAAAATTTTGAAATGTCAAACTCTTTATATTGCAATATATATATTACCGAGCAAATTAAAGTGGGGGTAAATGTCAAAAAAAGAAAAAATCTTGTACCATAGAAAAGAGAGAGTTAAAAGTGGGGTCGTGCTTCAGTTTCATGAACGTAACCGGATTTCCTGCATCCTCCTAACAACAAGTTCCGCTTTTATTCAGGGAAAAATAAAAACAAAAATGATATAATTCAGCAATTATACTTCCGTAAAACTGTGAGCTTGGCGGCTTTTCGTTTCCATTGGTTTCAATTTTCAAATGAATTACAAGCTCCTCTCAAACCGTGACATCGATAAAGACACGGAAAAAGAGGCTGCTAGCAGGGCCGGACCGGAGGACCCACCAGAAAACAACATCATCCAATGCTTCCATTCTCGGGGCACGATAAACGAGGCCTCAGTGCAGGAGAGGCACTCCCCCTCTCTTTAAATCCTCATCCTCCGTCGCCCTCTCCCTCAACCTTCACCTCTTCCTCTCTACAGTTAATGAGGAAGATCATGAAGCTTCTCCCACTCTCTTTCTTCTCCTTCCTATTTTTCTTTGTGTGCTTCCAGCAATGCTCGGCTGCCCACGATGACCCGCTTGCGGCACGGCCGGATTCCGGCCGTTTCGACACTGGTGGGCTGCACAGGGGCAGCTTCCCCAAGGGTTTCGTCTTCGGGACGGCGACGTCGGCTTACCAGGTGGAGGGCATGGCCGACAAAGACGGCAGAGGCCCCAGCATCTGGGACGTCTTCATCAAGAAGCCAGGTGAAA
The DNA here is from genome assembly GCA_011799765.1 of Nymphaea thermarum. Lineage (NCBI taxonomy): Eukaryota > Viridiplantae > Streptophyta > Magnoliopsida > Nymphaeales > Nymphaeaceae > Nymphaea > Nymphaea thermarum. Next base: position 413,188 of record JAANDH010000108.1, read on the forward strand.
TCTCTCACCCTCTCGGTTGCTCTTTCAGTTTTTGCTCCTCCGTCTCTGAGAAGGGCGTCGTGTTCCAGAAGGATGTGACATTTTTAAAATAGTTCTTCCATTGTTGTTACTCGTGTTCATCTGCGTTTTCTGCAAGAAAACCAATATTTTAAAAAATAATAGGTAGATGAAACGCTGCTTATTTGATACTCATCTTCTTAAAAAGAACGTTTATTTATTTTATTTTACTGAGTGTGGTTGTGCTCAGGGATCGTTGCTGGGGGCGCCACGGGAGAGGTGTCGGTGGACCAGTACCATCGCTACAAGGTAAAACGTCCATCACTCCCTGTAGTCTCTTAGTTTATCTTCAATTTAACGTTTATTTTAGCGTTTTAATGCCCAGTCTGGTAAGATTCGTCTCTCAGGTCCGTAGTTGGTTGTACTGGTAGTTTTCGTGACTATTAATTTTTCGTACAAATAAAAATTATTTTTTAATTAAAGAAAATAAACTCATAGAGTACTTATATATTCACGTAGAAGCAACCATAAAGCCGGAAAACACGAGAAAAGGAAGGAGGATTTGGCTTCGTGAGAGAACCTCTCCTTGGTTGCTTGGCTGAAAGTATCGCCCTGACTCTTGAAAATATCGCGATATTTTGTTTTATCCGCGCGCGCTCCCTGGTCTTCGTCCTGCTGGGGAAGGAGCCGGCAATCACGTGGCCGCGTACTAGTGACGTCATCATTTACTGTGTGGTCCCCTCCAGCGAGAGCTGGGAGAATTTTATCTTTTTCCCCGTTAAGTATCTTGTAATTTTTTGTTGGGTTGTTTCCCCCCGTGCGTCACTGAGACTTGGAAAAATTTTCTCAGAAACCTTTTTCTCATGTTTGCCTTGGAAAACCTGGACTGGATAAAACAGGGAGAAATTATTTGTTGGAAAGTGGTAACCAAGATCTCATATATATATATATATACAGTCCAACACCCTCTATTCCATCTTAACTCCAAATCCACCGTATTCAATATGTAACTTGAATATAAGATTCGCGGTTTTGTTTAAATTGAGATCTTATGATGCACACCTTTTAATGCAGTCTTTGCTAACAAAAATTATCTTAATCTTAAATTTCTAGATCTCAAACTTTTAGATGACCATAGATTGTCTGTACAACATAGATTTAAGCGCTTGCATTTTTAATTTATCGATCTCAAATGAGACCACTGTCATCATAACTCATAGACTATAGGATAGTGAAGATCTTATTTCAACGATTGCTTCTCGAATTTACAGTTCTATTAGAACGTTGGTTTGCGAGGATATGCCTGGAATCAGGCTGTTTGATTCGGATATGTGGCGAATCGAATCCAATTCCATGACTGATTGGACAGTGACACCTGTCAGCGTCCGACTATTTAAAAAAATGTTTGAAGTTTATTCTTATACATTTTTTCTATTTATTTATTTTTTAAATAAATGATTCATAACCGACTCAATTAAATCAGTGGATCCGCCGCCGATTCACCAAGTCGCCAGTTTCTCACAAAACCATCCATTAATCCTTTTCCGAGTTTTTCAAATCAGAAACTGGAAAACACAATAACATATTTGAAATTTTGTTTTCCATTTCATAAAATTGAAATTTCACTAATAAAAGTCATCTATTGTAAAAAGGAAGTCTCTAATTAAAGGCGTTTTGGGGTGTCTGTAAAGGAGAAGAAAAACCCATTTTTCTTTTTTCTTCTTCTACTTTAAAATAATTTATAGCATAAAAAAGAGCCATAAGGGCGTTTGATAGCCACATATTTGAGATTTGAGGTAATTTGAGATAATTAAGATTTAAGAACCTCATATCCACGGATTTAAGGTAAAACCCCCTCCTATCAGTCCACAAGTATGAAGTTTTGGCCATAAATTGAGGATTTCAAATCCTTTTTGCCATCGTGGTAAAATCTGATGCTTGTTGTTGATCCCACATACATGGGACCTTAGATCAATCTTAGATATGATATCCGAGGCTATCAAACACGCCCTAAAGGAATCAAAGACACCCTAAACGAATGCTCCCCTATCAATAAATTCATCTCAAGCTTGCATACAAAAGAACATGATAACTTGTATTAAACTTTTTATTTTGGTCAAAGTTGTACTGCTAGAAATCAGTTTTCCATTCTTGTCATTTTCCTCAATTTTTACATCCTTGTGTTCCTTTGTTAATAACAAGGCAGAACGTTTGTAGTATTATTAGAAGGTGCCAAAAAAGAGTGTATACTATCAATAAAAAATAATAAAATAAGGCAGACTATTCAGCGAAAATGACAAACTTTTGGAAGCATGTGGAACGACCCTCAAGTCATTGTCCTTGTTCTTTTCCCAAGTTAATATTTAAAATGTAAATATCTTCATGTCAAAAAAAAGAAAAAAGAAAAAAAAGGGCATCGATATAATGCATGAAAAACCATAAACTTATTTTTTGAAAAATGATTTAAAGTATGGTGTCCTAAACAATAAGGATGTCTGGCTAATCTGGTTTGGTCTATAAATGACTATTTATCTTTGTTCATTGCACTCAATAGACTAATACATGTTCTATTAGTTGGCATTCATAACACTTATGCAACCGTTTTACTTTCTTACTACTAAAGAATAGACACTTTTCTGCTCATTTATTGGCCTTCGGCATAATATCAATGTGTCGTTAACCTTTTTTTCTTTATTGTTCTTTTTTATGTGAACAGGAAGATGTGGACATAATGGCCAAGCTTAACATGGATGCTTACAGATTCTCCATATCTTGGTCCCGGATATTTCCAGGCAATCAGATTTGATGCTTTGATCTCTTTCTCTTTAATTTTTAGTAGGATTAAACATGTAATGTGGTCTGCACTACGAGGGTCTGTGTTAAGCTGCCATGACTCACTGCTTTGCTCTCCTAAATTATAAAAGGATCTCCTAAATTATAAAAGGATCCCAAAGCACGTTCTATGAACCTCGGGGGTGAGAGTCATAGGAGGCTGCGGTCTCTCTTCAGGGTGAAGAAAAAATGACAGCACACCCTGAAATAAAGGGTAGAAAAAAAAAAAAAAAACAAGCGTGATGTGGGTCCTTGACCTTCTCTTCTCAGATCCCCTACCATCCGAGCCACATATAGACCGGTGTGGGCAGTTGCCTACACCAGCCCCTCAATTTTCCTTCATTTTTGTATTAAGGTCTTTTAATATTTACTTTGTTATATATGTAAGTTCCCCTTCAAGTATAAAAATATGTGAATTAGTGCCGCTTTGGATAATTTTTCTGGCTCTGCCAGTGCATCCGACATCAAATTTTGATGCATGGATTATATACTAAGGATCTCAAATCCCATTTTTGTGGGTCACACTTAACAGGGATCTCAGATCAGAGCCGGATCTTAAATCCGAGGCTATCAAACACATCCTTAGTTAATAATATTGTTAATCAAGCAATTAAAATTTCATTTATGCCTACAATGTTTCGTATATATAAATGAAGACTTACAAATCCTTCAGGACAAAAGAACAGCTATCTTCTGTTCAAAACATCATTTAGATCTGAAATGCATAGTTAGCCAACTCACTAATCCAATTTGAGAGTCGCTTGAGTCGGCTAGATTTGTCCATTTATTAGGTCACGAGCCAGGATCCACTAGAGTGGGCTAGGATCATCAATTCATTATATGTTCTTTTTTAGTATTGCATTGATGAAAGTTAAAGTTTGTTACTTTGTGAATAATATCAACATGGTGATGGCTTTTAAGCGGTTTTTTATGGCATTATAAACTTGCACTTTGGTTACTACATTCTTCCTTGGCTGCCAGAAAAACACTTAATTGATGAATGTCCTGTTTCATAATGCAGAGGGAGTGGGCAGAGTGAACCAAAAGGGTGTGGATTATTACAACAGGTTGATCGATTACATGCTGGAGAAAGGTAAAGGCAGCAGCAATCCTTCTCTTCTCTTCCTCCTGTTACTGCCAGTACTTTCTCCATTGATAAGAAAACCTTCCTCTTTTCAGGGATCACTCCATATGCAAACCTCTACCACTACGACCTTCCCGACGCCCTGGAGCAGAAATACAAAGGGCTGCTTAGCCGCAGAGTCGTGTAAGTCACATAAATCTGTCTTTTGCCTTTTAATAGATTGAGTTGCAGTCTTCTAAGATCCATGGCTGTTCTTGCATATGCATTGTTTCCTTGTCTGAATTGTAGACAATACCTTCAGATTATTCCCATGATTAAACTTAAAATTTTAACAGGTGATATGTATCTTTAGGTATGATCTTATTAAGCCCAGCTTGCCAATCCCCAAGGGGGTTGAGGCAACGAATGGGGCCGGGTCTGTAGGCAGCCAGTTCCTGTTTCAAATCCCCTTGGCATCAACCCTATGTGCTGCAAAAGAAAAGCAATTGACGAGCAAGTTGAAGCATAGCATGGGCGGCATCCCGAGACACCAAAAAACATGTCCTTATTTCGCCAAAATTGCTTAATTTCAAACACTAAAGTGGTGTAATTGTGACTAAATATGTCAATATAGTGCTAACTTGAAAATTGAGATGCAATAATATCATGGATTTACAAGGAAGAGATTGAATAACTACTATGCATGTTAAGTTCTTCGTGACATAATATGCGGAAGCACACGTATTGAAACTTTTCTATGAAAAAATTTGACAAGTTAGATGTACCTTTGGGCATGACCTTATTAAACCCAGCCTGCCAATGGTGCTTAAGTTCAGATACTAAAGCGGTTTTCTGTATGAAGTATGCCCATGGTCATACACATGTTGTAGCTTCTATGCTCACATTGTTCTCAATTCTTCATTTCAGGAAGGACTTTGCAGATTATGCAGATTTTTGCTTTAAGACATTTGGAGACAGAGTGAAGAACTGGATGACTTTCAATGAGCCCAGGGTTGTTGCTGCTCTTGGCTATGACAATGGCTTCTTTGCACCAGCAAGGTGCTCCCCGCCTAATGGCAACTGCACAGCAGGAGACTCCACCACTGAACCTTACATCGTTGCACATAATCTGATTCTCTCTCATGCAGCAGCAGTTGAAAGATATCGGACTAAGTATCAGGTCCATGTTTGAAAACAGCAGCCATATCTTGTCCATAAAGAAAGAGGCTAATTTAATTTATGCATTGTTATAGATATCGTTCTGGGGTTTTTAACGGCAAGATTTTTATTGGGTACTTTTTCAACAAAGTTGTTTTTTTAGAAAAATCTCATGAAAAACTTTGAAAACTTTGGAAAATGAAAAATTTGCAAAAAATTAGGTAAAAGTAAAATAAATCAGAAATTAAAAAGAAAACAAAGTAAAACTAGACAAAAGTGAAAACAAATGTTTACAAGATCAAATTTGAACACGTGATGATACTATTGTTTAAAAAGAAAAAGAAATTGAAAAAATGAGAAAAAAACGTGAAAATAATGCTGCAAAAAACACATGAGTTTTTTTCTATTTTCTTGTTTTTTTTTCGTTAATATTGTGTTATTTTCAAAAAATATCGCGATATCTGTGACACAGGAACTTTTCTGTATCCTCAATCCTCAAGTCAGTATCACTATCATGTTTACAGGCAACTCAGAAAGGTAGGATTGGTATTCTTCTAGATTTTGTGTGGTATGAACCTCTCACTAAGTCGAAGGCCGACCAGCTCGCTGCTCAACGAGCAAGGGACTTCCACATTGGTTGGTGAGTACCATCAATAACTTGATTAAGCTTCCATAATTAGAGCTTCTGTTGTAGGTTTGTGCTTGGCATTTGCAATCTGCAGTTAACCAGATTAACATCTTACCATTGTCTTGAACTGAAACAAAAATCAGGTTTCTTCATCCCATCGTGTATGGAGAATACCCAAAAACAATGCAGAACATCGTTGGAGAACGCCTTCCAAAGTTCAGCGGGCAAGAAGTTAAGACGGTAAAGGGGTCCATCGATTTCCTTGGTGTCAACCAGTATACTGCTTACTACATGTATAATCAGGTTCAGAGCAGCCAGAAACCAGTAGGCTATCAGAATGATTGGCATGATGGTTTTGCTTGTACGTATTTGCTGCACCAGACCTCTTTTCTATCATGGCACAGTCTTATTTACTAGTTTTATATTCATCCATCACTTTGAATAATGTATCTTTGCATTTGAATTAATGGTTCTGTTTCGATCCTTGACAGATGCACGCCATGGGGTGCCTATTGGACCAAGGGTAAGGAACCTGTGACTTCAATTTTACTGGCAGTACATAGCAACATGCAATCTGGAAAATAACTAATGAATAACTTGATTAATGCTTGATTGATTCAGGCAAACTCATATTGGCTCTACATTGTGCCATGGGGTATCAACAAGGCCGTGACATATGTTAAGGAACGTTATGGAAATCCAACCATGTTTCTATCTGAAAATGGTGAGTGATTCTCTAACACAGGAGTTGATCCATTTCATCTTATTGTTATTGATCCCTGTACTCAAACCCAAACCCATACCTGTACCTATGTGCTTAGCTTATAAGATAGATTTAGTGACGTGATCATGTGCTTGCAATGAAGATAAACCTGATAGTACACATGATTTTCTTCTGGGTTATGATTAACGATGAGATGACTGAAGGAAGAATTTGATATGCAGGAATGGACCAACCTGGAAATGTTACTCTCCCAGGTGGATTGCATGACACATTAAGGATAAATTACTACAAGAGCTACCTCATTGAACTAAAGAAAGCAATCGACAACGGAGCTAATGTGGTCGGATACTTTGCATGGTCTCTGCTTGACAACTTCGAGTGGAGATTGGGCTACACCTCAAGGTTTGGCTTGGTCTATGTGGACTATTCGAACCTAAAGAGGTACCCGAAGATGTCGGCTTATTGGTTCCAGGAGATGCTTCGACGTGATCGGAAGAACTAGACATTGGCCTGATTCCAAGATTTGGGCCAAATTCTGATCCCCAGTAATAGTAGTAGCCGCAGTAGAACTAGTTCCAGTAGCAGCATGCTACCAGCTGAACTGCAGAAATCGGCGATTTTCTTTGAGTTTCAGTCTTTGAATTTGCTTCTTGTGTCGCTTATAGATAGTGGTATCGAAGACTATATATGAAATTATAGTGTTTTTACTTTCACTTTCTCATGATAACATATATCCGAAGTTGCATGCAGTAAGGGTCTCAAGATTAGGCTCTCTTACTTTTGGTTTCACTTTCGCCGAATAACATCTACCTCAGGTTGTAGTAAGGGTTTCAAAACTAACTTCTAAAACCTGCAGGGATTTTGCTTTCATTTTTGTACAAATGTGATGTTTAAAAGATCAGTTGGAACACTATGTTCCAACTGTGAGTGGTACATCAATTTGCCCTAAATAATGAGATAAATTCATCAAACACTATAACGAGGTGTCTATGAATCTGGTCAAATATTTGGAGTAGATTCATAAAACAATTACAAGGTATTCCATTTGCTGAACGACTCCTAAAGGTACCATCTATTTTGTCTATTTATTGTCTGTAATTTTGTCTAGTACTAACAACCATAATGAATTCCTTCTCAAACACAAAGTAATGAAAATTATTTGTGCTGCACAACTTTTGGCATGAACCATGCAGCTTAATAAAAAACTCCATCGCATCAAAGGTGAAAATTACTTAGAGAGAGAGAGAGAGAGAGAGAGAGAGAGAGAGAGAGAGAGAGAGAGGAGATGGGGGGGAAGAGGGAGAGAGAATAACCGTTCCACTTAACCTCTATAATTGTACTCTTAGTTCAATATTCTTCAATACCATCAATATAGCACCCCATGCCATTTGAATTGAGGACTTGAACTGAGGACGTGGATGTAACACGGCACCCAGCCCTTGTACCCAAAGCAATCTTTTCAATAAATGCGGGTTAACAATTTCCGAACGATGGCATTTTAGTGTTTCCATTTGTGCTCGCAAAATCAACTAAAATATTGCTAGATAGGTAGTAGTAAATTGTTAAAGACACAATCAGCAGCTTGGTTTTAATAAAAAGAAACAAACAAAAATCAAGTTAACGGTACCCTCCTCTGGCCAAAATCAATATAGATGTATCAAATTTAGGTGAAATGTTTTTAGTCACCCATGCCTTGTGGATTAGATTCATTAGGAGCCCGGTGAACGATATACTTGTTCCATAAATACTGTTTCATAAGACTACTTCACTTAGAAATGCCAACTTTTTTTTTGTTATTCAGAACTGAATAATTTATGTCCTCATGCACTCCGTCCAAACTGATCATATTAGATTACAAAAATTATTTAGTAAGTATTTTTAGCTTTTGTCTCTTACCAAAGAAGTCTGGTATTTACCAATCAGAGAGAGAGAGAGAGAGAGAGAGAGAGAGAGAGAGAGAGATTCGTTGGTGCTACTGTTACATACATAAATGCTAACTTGATAATGAATAATTTTAGTCTCTTGCCAAAGTATCAAGCAGATCTCTCTCTCTGTGTTTGTGATAGTGAAGTGTAAGCTTATTGTGGATGGAAAATCTAGACGCCCTGGTCATGCAGGACTATGAACAGTTAAGGGTGGGCATCGGGCTGGCAGCCTGGCCCAGTTCGGTTCTTACAAGTCTGGCCTGGACTCGGGCCCGATACACGAAACGAGGGCCTTGGCCCGGCCTGACCCGGTTTGACTTGATTCTAATATTTTTTTTAAGTATAAAATATTATTATTTTTGTATATTATTAATAAAAAAATAATTTTAAAGCACCAGCCCTGGGTCGGGCTGATCTGGGCCGGCCCATCAGGCACGGCCCCCATGGGCGTGATGAACAGTCGGTTGAAGCACCGGGTACATGCTGCACTGCAAGTGGTGGTAACGAGAGGAGAGGTGAAGTTTATCGATGATGCGAAAATGCAGAAAGGCATGCTCACCTTGGAAAAAAGATCAATTTCTGAATTTTAGTAGAATCCCTTCTAAGGGTGGGCATCAGGCCGAGGGCCATCGGGCTTTTGGGCCTTTAGCATGGGTCGAGCCATGCCTGGGCCAAGAAAATGGCCATGTAAGGCCGGATACCATCTTGGGCTGGGCTCAGGTCCAAGCCGAGGTTGAACCATCTAGAGCCCAACTAAAAAGAAAATTAATTTTAATTTTATATATTTTCTTTACACACACATATATAATATTAATTTTCTAAAATAAATCGGCCCATCGCTGAGCCAGGCGTAGATAGGCTTGAAAAATAAGACCCGGGTCGGCCTGGTCACTCGAGTCCGATTCCCTCAAGAGGGGATAACGATGCCTGAATCAGGACGTCGGAGTCAAGAGAAAAAGAAAAAAGAAAGAAAGAAAAAACAGTCCGGAAATCCATCCCTAATTGGATAGAACCGAATCATTTTTAAAAATTGGAACTGTTGTTCCCAAATAAGAGTAAATTTCCCTTGTAGCAAAAGGGCCCTAAATATTTTGTGGGAAATAACTATATCCTACGTGATCGGAAACAACAATTTCGGCATCCTTCACCAATTCGGCCTTGCAGATTGACTTCCCCTGATCTGGCGCGCATCCTGGAATGGATTGGCTTCTCTTAATTCTTATCCGTTTAATATTCATGAAATTTAATTTCCTTACCCGTTTCAAGGACTCATTAAATTGGATAAACTCGTCATCTTGGAATTCTTTTAATTATAAACCGTGTCATTTCGGAACCACCATGTTTTTTTGCTAAATTGTTGAATAATATCACCTAATATATTGCCAATTTTTTCCAATCTCTGGCTGCAAGAAAGGAGCAGAACGATCGCCGAGCAATTTAAACCTTCACGGGGCACCCATATGTAAATAGGCAGATGGGTATGACACATCAACACGTAAATAAGGAAATTTGTGCTGGCCTGTGTGGGCAACTGCCCGCACAAGCCTACACATGCCTCCGTAAATAAAGACAATTTTCATAAGTTCCTTAATCCTTCGTTACAACGATGAGTAAGATTTCTATTAAGATGTCACAGTAAGAATAAGAACGATTTTCCTCGATCTACGGAATCCAGATCCAAGATTCTACGGTTTTGAAAATTCTAATTGGCGAAGAAAAATGAATTTACGATTGAGGCCAAGAAAGAGGATAAAAGATTAAGCCTTTGATTCTAAGTTGAATGCATTAAAAGAACCGATAACGCAAGCCTGAAAACCGCATTTGGATGTACATAGCAAATGAACCGCATTTGGATGTACATAGCAAATGAACCGCATTTGGATGTACATAGCAAATGAACCGCATTAGATGAGATGATGAACAAGGACTCAATCTGCCATGGCACGTACAACACCCCTTTAAATCCCAACCTCCACCTTCCTTCCTCCTTCAACAGTTCTCCCTCCCTCTCTCTCTGACTCTTCCTCTCTGCCCATCTGAGAAGATGAAGAGATTCCTTTTCTTCTTCTTCTTCCTCTTAATACAATCTTCAGCCCATAATGCTGGTGAGAGATCATGGCTGAACTCGCAGGGATTGGACACAGGAGGCCTGCACAGGGGCAGCTTCCCCAAGGGCTTCGTCTTCGGCACGGCGACGTCGGCGTATCAGGTGGAGGGCATGGCCAGCAAAGATGGCAGAGGACCCAGCATCTGGGACGTCTTCGTCAAGCAGCCAGGTGATACACAACACTGGTCATGGGCATAGAGGTTTCAGTAATGGTTATTTAGTAAGCACAAACAGTCACCAAATTTATAGAAGCTGCTGCTTATAATGATTTTTAATATGTACGTGTACGCATGTCTTTCTCTGCTTTAAAGGTTGTGACTAAGTTTTGAATTCTTTTGTATGACAATATTAAATACTAGAGACGATTTTTTGGACGTATACTTCAAAGGTTTTACTGCAGATTTTAAGAGGGTTTAGTTAAATGTCTTGTTCATACAGGGATTATTGCGGGGAATGCTACCGGAGAGGTATCCGTGGATCAGTACCATCGCTACAAAGTAAGGCTTTCACTCCTTTCTTCTCTTCACGTCTGTTTTAACGTTGCTTTATTATCAAGTTTGACCTGGATTAGTATTTAAGAAACAATATCGCCAGTTTTCCAATCGTCTTGATTAACTTTATTTCTTGAAGGAAACAAATTGCGGATATCTAATGCGAAGTGAATACTGTTGTCCATAATAGTTTTCTCCTTTTTGTTTTTCAATTGCCAAAGTAAACAAGTAAAGTCTCTGCATAGCCCCGAGGGGTGCATTGCAAGTGGATAGCAAGGCGGTCTACTTAAAAGGAGATACTATGTTACGAAAGCCATGGTCGCTGCCATGACCCAGTGTGCTACTCTCCTGAACAAGGGAAAGGTCCCGACCAAAGTTCTGTGAACGGTCCACCCTGATTGCATATTAGGACAAAAGGAAGTTCAGTCTGGAATGCCAATCCATGCAGTTCTGTTCTAATCGTTACGTTTGATCTGAAAGTTGTTATTCTCTTTGCTGATTGTGCGGTCTTTGGGTGCACGATGACTGAGCTGCTTCACTGTCATATTTTCTGACTAATTGAGCAGGAAGATGTGGACATCATGGCCGATCTGAATATGGACGCTTACAGATTCTCTATTTCCTGGTCCAGGATCTTTCCAGGCAATCTTCTTTTCATACTTTCACCTCCCTTTCTTTGTTTTGCCTCTTCCTATCCTTACAGAATCTTGTAAGTTGAGAGCTTTGTAGGCAACTGGCATGGACGAAGCCAAAGGTTCGTTAGGCCAGGATATGTCATATTACGCTTGCACTGATTCGTTCGTCTCCTGTAAAGGGTGTTTGAATGGAGAAGGTCTTGAGTCGCACTGCGATTAGAAACATGGATATCTGACTCGTACCAGTTTGCCAAATTAAAAGCTTCAAGGAAAACAGAAGTAAAAAATGAAAACTGAGTTTGATGTATATCCTGTTTAACAATGCAGAGGGAGCGGGCAAAGTGAACCGAAAGGGTGTGGATTATTACAACAGGTTGATCGATTACATGCTGGAGAAAGGTAAAGGCTGCAGCAATCCTTCTCTTCTCCTCCTCCTGTTACTGCCAGTTTCTGCCTTGATGAGAAAGCTTTCTTCTTTCCAGGGATCACACCATATGCTAACCTCTACCACTATGACCTACCGGAGGCACTGGAGCAGAAATACAATGGACTACTGAGCCGCAGAGTCGTGTAAGTTAAAAATAAATCTTTGCCTTTTGCCACCTTCTTGAAAGAAGAGATCGGCTCTCCTAAGAGCATACGATGAGGTTTTCCGCTGGCTGCTGTACCTTCAAAAAATTGGCATGAAGTTCGTAGTTTCTGAAAGTTCAGGAAGAATTGGTTCATTGAAAGAAATTGATAATTTAAACGCGATCTTGACCATGTTTGACGTTGATTTAGCATTGAAAGGTTTTGAAGATGTAGCATTTCGAAGTTGAATTTTAACAGATAAAAGAGTATTTTTATTGTCATGTACTGGGTGAGATTGTCCTGATGATAAATATTGTTTATCAATTCATCACTTCAGGAAGGACTTTGCAGATTATGCAGATTTCTGCTTTAAGACTTTCGGGGACAGAGTGAAGAACTGGATGACTTTCAATGAGCCCAGGGTTGTTGCTGCTCTTGGTTATGACAATGGCTTCTTTGCACCAGGAAGGTGCTCCCCACCAAATGGCAACTGCTCAGCAGGAAACTCTACAACTGAACCTTACATTGTCGCACATAATTTGATTCTCTCTCATGCTGCAGCAGTTGAAAGATATCGGACTAAGTATCAGGTTTATGTTTAACAAGAGCAAATTTTCTCTTGTGCAGCAGGTAGCCGGTTTTCTCTTACATTAAATCTAAATTTTGGTATTCTTGCTATGCTTACAGGCAACTCAAAAGGGCAGGATTGGTATTCTTCTAGATTTTGTGTGGTATGAACCTCTCACTAGGTCTAAGGCCGACGCATATGCTGCTCAACGAGCAAGGGACTTCCACATTGGTTGGTGCGTACCATCATTAACTTGATTAATCTTACATAACCAGAGCTATTACTGCTCCCTTTGGATTGAATAAACATACCCAGAACAAAGGGATTTCCATTATGCTATTGGTTAAGTTAACCAGGCCTCATTAACCCTTGAACTGAAAAAAACAAAAATTCCAGGTTCCTGCATCCAATTGTGTATGGCGAATATCCTAGGACGATGCAAGATATAGTTGCAGAACGGCTTCCCAAGTTCACGAGCAGAGAAATTAAGATGGTAAAGGGGTCCATTGACTTCCTTGGTGTTAATCAGTATACTGCTTACTACATGTATGATCAGCAACCAACCACCCAGACACCAACAGGCTATCAGAATGACTGGCATGATGGTTTTGCTTGTAAGTATTCATTGTGCAGATCCTCTTTCTGCCTTTGCACATCCATATCCCCTGATATAATCCATCACTCTGTTTACAAGCACGACTATGTGACTTATAGTTATATTCTTTTCATGTACTAATGATTTGATTGTATCTCAATTCTTATCAGATGCACGCCATGGGGTGCCAATTGGACCGAAAGTAAGTCATATATAGGTTCAGCAGTATTAGCTGCCGATAGCAACATCAAATTTAAGCAATAAACTAATGAATTACTTAACTCATGGTTGGTTTCAGGCAAACTCTTATTGGCTGTACATTGTGCCTTGGGGTATCAATAAAGCTGTTACATATATCAAAGAACGCTACGGAAATCCAACCATGATTCTATCTGAAAATGGTGAGTAACTATCATTGAAGAATGGTTACTTAAGGATCTTTTCATACACAGCCAGATAGCATAAAAATTTGATGAGGCATACCGTTTTCTTCTTCTCTCTTATGGTTATTAGTGGCTAAAGAAATATACTTTGCAGGAATGGATCAACCCGGGAATGTTACCCTGCCTGCTGGATTAAATGACACTACAAGGATAGGCTATTACAGAAACTACCTTATTGAGCTAAAGAAAGCAATTGACAATGGAGCTAATGTTGTTGGCTACTTTGCATGGTCTCTGGTCGACAACTTTGAATGGAGATCAGGCTACACCGCAAGGTTCGGTTTGGTTTATGTGGATTATGCAGACCTCAAGAGGCACCTGAAAATGTCGGCTTACTGGTTCCAGAAGATGCTTCAACGTGATCGGAAAAACTAAGATATCGGCTTGATTACTAGATCTGAGGCAGATTATGATAATGATCTAGCAGTACTAGTAGAACTAGCTTTAGTATCAGTTTCTTTAGCAGTTAGACTGCAGTACTCAGAAAAATTTCTTTCATTTTGTCTGGTTTGTTCCCTCATCTAAGTACACTAGTTTGACCAAGCAGTGATATATTTGGGTCTTTTAAAGCCATAGTTTCCTCTCTCTCTCTCTCTCTCTCTGCATTGATGTCAGGTTTTGGTTTCCTCAAGAATAATGGTTCCAAATGGTCCATGCTTTGAACTGTAGACCATACGTATACTGCCATGAGTCCAGCTCGTTACAAGGACGCATCTTGAAAAAAATATTCTCTGAAGATAAGTAGAGAAATGTAGCTGGCCGTCTACATCAAGAGTTGGACTGTGCACATTCTAGAATACAGAAAGCATTTTAATAGTAATACAGACAACAATGAAAGGAGACTTAAATCGCCCAATAGCAAAGCATTAACACCTCCTTATGAACATGAGGACAGAAAAACAAAAGAACCACGAAAGAGGCAGCTGGAGGACAGCACATTCAACACAAGCACATCTTTGGGTCGTACTCCCCTTTTCACTATTTTACCTATAATTGTGGAAGATAACTTGTTCAGTATCTGAATTTGTATTAGAGATAATAGCACTATGTATTGCAAGATCCCTCCTTGGTCCATCCTTGGCTCAACGAAGCCAGAGTCGAATACGAAGATCCTCCTTCTTCCATTGCCTTTCTTGCCATGTTCTTCGCCTCCTTCATCTTCTCCCTCACCTTCTTCCCTTCCTCGCCTTCCATCAGGCTCCTCACTGCCTTCTCCAGCTCTTCTCCCTTCACCAGCTCACCTCCTTCCTCCTCTTTCTTGAGTCCCAAGCTCAGCCCCAAGTCATTCACCAGCTCGAAGGCGTTCATGCCCTGCTCGGCGTACAGCGGCCACGCGATCATCGGCACGCCGAACCACACGCTCTCCAGCGTCGAGTTCCACCCACAGTGGGAAACGAATCCCCCGACGGCGGGGTGCGACAGAATGGCCACTTGCGGCGCCCACTTCGGCCACACTAGTCCCTTCTCCTTCGTCCGTCTCAAGAACCCCTCCGGCAGCACCTCGCTCTGGTCCACGTCCTTGGGCTCGGAGAACTGTGGAGCGCCCTTTGGCCGGATGCGAATCGACCACAGAAACCTCTGCCCGCTTCCCTCTAGCCCTCGAGCGATCTCGGCGATCTGCTCCGGAGAGAACGCGCCCATGCTGCCAAAACAGAGGAAGACGACCGACGCCTGCGGCTGCCGGTCGAGCCACTTGATGCACTCGTGATCCGGAGACTCGGTTTCGGGTCCAAGACCGAGGAGGGGCCCGATCGGAAAATCGGGTGGTGTCCGGAACCCGGGCTTGCAGAGCCCGTCCTTCAAAGCCTTGATGGATCTGGGCTGCAGCTCTCTGAAGGTGTTCACCAGCACGCCGTCCACCTTGGAGAAAAGTTCCGAGGCCCTCAAGAACCACTGGTAGGTCGGGTTGTTCCTCTCTTGCATCAGAGCCGGTGTGGCAGAAGCAGGGACCGGGCATCGACCGGGAATCTCCAAGAACTCCTTCAGGTCTCTGAAATCACCAGAGTGCTTCCGGTCGAGCTCCGACAAGTAGAGCAGGAAGGCGAGCATGGCAGCGCCGGAGGTATAGAGGACATAGGTGGGGATGCCGAGTTCAGCCGGAACGTCTGAGACGCCGAGACAGAACATGTCAACGACGATAGCGCAAACGGTGGCGGCGGCAGAGATCGAAGCGAGGATCTTCTTTAAGGAGGACTTCTGTGACTCTATGTAGCGCAGGGTTGGTATCAGGCCTTCCCCTTCTGGGGCGTCATCGGATGGTGTTGGTGGGAGCTCCACGAAGTCGATGTCGAGATCGGAGGCGGCGACGGCTTGGGAGTGGGTGATGGCAGCGGCTGAGTTGAGCGGGGAGGCGGAAGGGGGGTTGATCTGGAGGATGGTAATGGAGAGGGAATTGCAGGAATGGCGGAGAATCTGCTTGGCGAGCTCGATCATGGCAACGATATGGCCCGCGCCTGGAGTGGGGAAGAGTACCACCTTCCTTGCCTTCATCCTCTCCGTCTCTACCTTCTGTCTCGCTCTCTCTCCCAAGAGTAGATTGTTCCAGGTCCCTGCTTTAGGGTCTCACCTTTACTTTACAGAGTGAACTGTGAACCACTCCCGTGAGATGAGAACAGGGCGGGCTCTGTGGCCGATTGCCAACCGTCATCTTCTTCTTCGTAAAGTTGAGCTTCACCTTTTTGACGATCAATTAAAATACTGCATCACCGTGACCGAACAAAGCTGGTTACACAAAGTTGGTTATATAAAGATAAAAAAGAAAATAAAAAAAGTGCTATAAAGGACATGTTTTTTTAAAGTACAAAAACATTCCCTTCTTTCGCACGCAATTTTACTAATCGGCGACATGCAATAATGCAACGGAAACATTTGAGAAGTTAATTAAATAACTCAATCTCACTCTTGGTTACCTTCTACGTAACAAGTGTACTTTATGATATAGTCAAAAGTTGAGCACTTTTTTTGTAAATTATTTTTTTTTCTTGAATATGTTAAATTTGGCGAATTTGATGTGTTTTGTCAAAATCTGCCCTTCACATATGCTTTCTTTTCTTCTTTTTCATTTTTTATCTCTTGTTCGTTCGTCTCTTTTCTTTTTCATTAATACTTGCAAGCATATTCTCAAGTTTGTTGTTTTAACTTTTTATGGAGAAATTGGTCCTGCCAGACACTTAAATGCCAGACTGATGAAAAATAATATCAGCTACTGTTCATTTTCAGTTTGACCATTGAGATAATATATATATATATATATATTAATGAAAATGCTCCATCACTTTTTTCTTCTTATTTTTTCATATCTTTTTTGCCTTTGTTTTTTCTAGCAACTGTTGATTTAAAAAAAGTCAAGGGCTGAAGTCGTTCTTCATTCGTTGCATGTCTATCACCTACCAATGTCTTATTTTTATCTCATTTCTTAGAAAAGTTGTGATGATGGGCTATTCCACATAATAGTCAAATTAAGATGGTGAAATTGAATTAATGAAAAGCATATCACTATAAAAAAAATGACTGAAGTTCTATAAAATTTGCTACTAGCCATGACAAAATTTGAAGTCGTTTAGGAGATCTGGTAAGAGGCTATGTTAATCCTTGAACAAGAAGTATGTATGCTAAGAATCCCGGGTTGAAGTGAGTAAACTCTCCAATCGTCTAAATCCCATAGCCATACGGGAAGACCAAAGAAGGGGAGACATTCACAAACTTATGGAACAAAGGCATATTCTAAGGAATATCCTTAAACAATGAGAGAGAGAGTATTGATAAATTTTACTGAAAAAGTTTAGGCAACAATGGTTGTGCCTTGTGCAGAGAGTTATAGCAATGAGGAAACCAAAAAAGAAAAACATAAAATGAAAATATTAGGGGATGGAATATATTTTCCTATTGCAAGGTGTTCCATTTATGTCCGATAATAGAGATGTATGACCCTACAATTTCAAATAGGTGCAATTAAATATATGTATGTAAACATATATAATATATATATGGTTTAAGAGATAATCACATGTGAAGGCAATATATATATATACGTAATTGGTTATTTATTTATGTATAATCTTGGAACAAGTCAAAACTAGGTTGAGTTATAATGAGGCAGTTGCAGGAATAAATAAAGATATTAACTTATAAATAAGCAACTATAAAAGTAAATGAAGTGGTTGGGGAGAAGAGAACGAGATTTAACTAAACGAGGTTTGAGGAAACCAACGAGACCTTTTCTAATAGAGAAAAAAAAGAGGCAAATTTTCTAATAATTCCCTCCATTGACTTAGTTGTAGACTGCATAAGAAGTTAAGGGAAGGTGATGACAGAATCAGAGGTCTTCCTATTCAGACTTAAGCCTGGTGAGTGTTCTACCCAACTGGTTTGACGTACAGTCTATATATATGCAGTTACATTTAACGGACATTATGAAGTTATATGTACGTGTGTATAGACCAATAGAGAAGGAAGGTATGTAACAATCTTATTAAATCAGGATTGTCTCTGTCTCTTGACTACATTAAGTACTTGAGACACAATAATGGAACTGTACGTCATATGTATTTTTTTAATGGAAAAGTTATAACCTGATCATACATAAATAAATATATGTTGCAAGGGTATATAGTTATAAAACCTTATCATATACAAGTAAATATATGTTGCAAGGGTATAGAGAATAACCTTATCATATATAAATAAATATATGTTGCAAGGGTATAGAGATCTGCTACATCAGCCATCATAAACTGGGGTGTTGGTGGACTGTGCGGGAATACCTATGTCACAGTGTGGGGTGCGGGTGCGGATGCCGGAACGCCACATCCCAAAAATTTTAGGTGCGGCTAAGGTATTTTATTATTATTATTATTTTTAATTTATTATATAGATAAAAGAATAAGCATGTATATATTATTATTACAATTTAGTTATTAATATATATAACATACCTGAATAATTGTATTGCAGAGAAAAATATCAAAACAACATATATTACATAAGTAATTTAGTAATATAACATTCTAACTGAGCTCGGGTGTGAGTCGGAGCCGCACCCATGTCCGGTGCACACCCGACTCGATGCGACTCGGGTGCGGCAGTTCGGTGACTTGGAGGAATACATAGATTTAGATTTGCAGACTGAGTTGAGTAGATTCTATATTTTTCAAATTGAACAGCTTCAAAAGCTGTGTTTTTTTATTTTTATGTTTTTTAACCTTCTCCCTCCCAATTCCCCTTCTTTCCTGCTACCCTACCGACAAGGGCCCCGCTGGTCAATGGGAGATGTTTCTCCCATTATTTTCCTAAACCCCCTCCGGACTGTATGGCTGAAGAATAGATTTGGTTTCAGATTGAAACTGATTTTTATTAAATTACTTTGAAGATTCAAGCTTTTTTTCTTCCCGACTGATTGTGGGAAAATGTCACCGGCGGTCAGTGTTCGACCATCGTCCCCATCCCTCTCTTATTGCTCTCGCTCGCCCCTTCTTTCCCAGCAATCCCTGAACGCCCAAAAGGTCGAAGGGTTCTTTAACAGATCGCTGCTTGAACTTGCGGATGAATGGGACTGTTGTGGATTGAATCTCAGCTGTTGGAGGTGTTCACGCGTCACCCTAAGAAGTCGGAGCCTCTATCCACCAGTGCATCAACCCCATTTGGCTTTTCCCCTTTCATGCCCATTATTTGTTGCAATACACTGGATTTGTGGCAATTTAGAGAAGCATGTGCTTGCCTTTTAATTTGTCTCTTAAAACTCAGAAAAAATAGGGAAGCATGTGCTTACCTTTTAATTTGTCTCTTAAAACTCAGAAAAATATCTCCAGTAATATACATAGGCACATTAGGAAGACGAAGCAGTGCGAGTGCTATGACTGCATCATTCTTTATAAATGAACTACCTAGATGGATGTTGAATGTTGAAATTTGTAGAATTAAAAAAGAAATTAATGCACATTGAATGCATAAATTAGGGTTTTATCCATTACTGTCGTAAAATTCAACCTCATCGAAAGCATGGATAAATGAATTCCATTTCAGAAACAAAAGGGAAATACAAGGTTAAATTACAATATTCTTCTTTTTTTAGTGGGCTGGTGCTTAACCGAAACAACACTATTTAATCCAATGCACTCGGGTTATGGTGCTTTTGAGCATCACAATTTAATCCAACACACTCTTAGTGTTTCCATGTGTTTAGAGTTTGTACAGTCCTTTGTTTTGCTATGTACTTCATTTGCTTATGTTGAGTCTTTGCTTATGCTTGTT
This sequence comes from Nymphaea thermarum, assembly GCA_011799765.1. Classification (NCBI taxonomy): domain Eukaryota; kingdom Viridiplantae; phylum Streptophyta; class Magnoliopsida; order Nymphaeales; family Nymphaeaceae; genus Nymphaea; species Nymphaea thermarum. The sequence continues at coordinate 433,173 of JAANDH010000108.1, forward strand.
TACTTGTAAGAGAGTACCTTTCCACCGGTCTAAGTGTCATATTTGGGGATTTTGGGTGGTCAGCATTTGAATCTTTGTATGCAGCTTCAGCCAACCCTATGTAAGTAAGTTGAGATTATTCTCCTTTCTTACCTCTTTCTTGATGTACAGGTTTTTGAAGATGAATTTAGTGCGAGTTTCTTTATTTACACTCTATTTTCTTGATGCACTTTGCTTTTCAAAACGATCTTTATGCCCCTTTTGATGGTTTGACGGCTGACGGAAAATAGGTTATTGCCATGCCAGACGGACTGAAAGAGTCAGCTCATGACAACTGGTATCAGAGCCACGTTAGGCTCAGTCTGGGGAAGCGGTTGGAGAGTTGGTGTAGATCAACACACCAGTGAGCGTTGATCGAGCATGACATCCTCTTGGATGGGCACATCCCACGGTCAAGAAGACTCGGCCGAAGTTGTGAACAAACCGGTTGCCGACATAACTGCTCAGGAGGAAGTGTTGGGCAAAGCAGCCGAGTCCTTTGAGGAATTGAGGGATGAAGTGAAGAACATGCGGAAACAGATGGTTGACTTTATGGCCATGAATAGGTCACTTGCTGACACAGTGACTAGACTGCAAGTCGAAGTTAAGGAACTTCAGGCAAAGAACTGCACACTATAGCGACAAGTTTCTGTAGGTGAAGGTGACGATCGACCATCAAAGGTCAGCAAAATACAATGAAAATCGGGACAACCAAGTGATCGATAACTTTTTGTTCCGAGTGGAATACTACCTGGACCATCAGGGTATTGTGGGAGATGTCGTTCAGGTCAAGACCGCTGCTATGTTACTTGAGGGAGACACAGTTGCCTAGTGGAGAAGGAAATGACTTGACATTCAAAATGAGATACGCAAATTTGACACTTTCTATTTTCAGCGAGAGTTGAAGAATTACTTCATGTGGAATGCAAGACAACATGCTTATCGGATAACCGGCAAATTGAAACACACAGGATCCTTGCGAGACTATGTGAGGACCTATCAAAGGCTCATGTTGAATGTACCAGATATGACAGAACCAGATAATCTTGACTCGTTTATTTTGGGACTTCAGCCTTGGGCACAATCCAAAGTGGAAAGGGGTAATCTAGGCCCCGTTTGATTGCCCGGGTAAATTTACCCGGGCGGTTGAAATCGGTACGGGCGGGTGAAATTTCACCCGCCCGACGAAGGACCCATCAAACGCCGACAAATTTCACTCGCCTTTTGTAAAATAGAGCGGTTGAAAGTTCAACCGCTCGAGTTATTCTTTCGAGCCCGACGCCGAGAAGGGAGGAGGCGGAAGAAGTTGGACGGTGGGGCTTCTCGATCGTTCAGAGTGGCAGAAGAACAAGAAGTTAAGGAAGAAGAGGAGGAGAAGCCGGCGGCGGAGAGAAGGTGAGTTCTTTCTCTCCCTCTCGTGCTCTCTCCCACTTGCCTCTCCTTTTTGCCCAGACTCCCTCACTCTCAATCTCTCTTTCTGTTCCCCGATTGAACTCTCGTCTCCCTCCTGAATCCTCTCTGCTCTCCCTGTCGCAGGCACGCCCTCTGCCTCTCTCGGTTTCCCTTGCTCCCTCACCCCGCTTGTTTATCCTCCCTCTCTCCCGTTTGTCTCCCTCGACTGAGCCCTCTCACGCTGGCTCCTTCGGAATTCGGGTTGTGCCAAGAAGATGAACGAGAGGTAGATCGGAGGAAACGACAACGGGAAGTGCAGAGCTCAAGAAACGGAAGACTCAACCTGACTCGAAAGGGTCGGCCACCAGGCGACTGTTTCCCCAATTTTGTTCTGCAAATTTGGTTGATTTCACAATCCGGTGACATGTTCTATCATCCTGTATTGTTAATTGATGTGCTCAATTGCCTTTGGTCAATTTTATGTTCGAATTTGGGGAAATCCCCAACTTCTGTCCATTTTACGTTCGTCAAGTCTTGTGCAAACTTCACCTTTCCTCTTGTACAAAATGCACTTGTCGATATGTACAGAAAAACTAGAAACCTGAGTTTGCTTGCAAGGTGTTCGATAAATTGCCCAAAAGAAGCATCGTCTCATGAAATGCGATGATTCATGGATACTGCAAAGTTGGTGAGTTCAATGTTAAATTTTTGCTTTATTCGTCGCAAGGTGTTTGATAAAATGCACAATCCTTCTTGCTTTTTATCATGTTAAATTTTTCTTGTGCATCAAACATAATTAAATTTACCACGTTAAATTTTTCGTGTGCATCAAATAGACCCTCAGATTGGAAGAGGAAAAAATTTCATCCTGTAAATTTTTCCAGAAAAATTTACCATGGTAAATTTACCACGTTAAATTCTTTCTGTGCATCAAACGGGCCCCTAGAGACCTCGGAGGATGCTTATGTGACAGCAGAGCGCTTGGCCGATACCCAGTGTAAGAGCTACATTAACACCTTCAATTTGAGACAAAATAAATGGGGTGTTCAAGTTTTTGTCACAAATATGACTTAGTTGCGGTAGCGACTCCCACTTGACTCACTTAGATTTTATGAATGTGAGTGGGTGCATTGCTAAAGTGCATGAGTATGTATGCATGTAATAAACTATATATTCATTCATACTTCACTCCATTTCTCTCCATGCATTTTTTAATTTGGATCTCACGTTGCTCCACCCTGGAGGTGGAATGTAGGATGTTCTCCAAGCTTACTTAATATTAGAAAAACCTTTTGGGGATGATGTCCATAGACTTAATTTTGGAAATTTTGATTTTATGATTGTGGTTCCCAAATAGATTGGGTGAAGGCTAGTTTGAATGATCCCAACTTTTTGTTTCAAAAATTTTGAAAGAATATTCTCTTTGGGTGAGAAAAATTTGTGTATTCCTATAGATTAGAGCATTGGCTCATAGTTTAGAAGTGGGATTTGGTTTGAACAAATTGATTTCAATTTGTTTTGGCATCGGATATCAGTAAAAACAGGATTTTTATATCAAAACCCAATATTTTAAAATTCCTGGTATTGGGTCTAGGGAAATTTTATGAATTTCTCTACGTTGGCATTTTCGTAAGAAAGGTTTTGAGTTGAAAATAGATTGGTTTTTTATATAATTGATTTGAAAATGGAGAGATCTTTGGAAATTTGTTTTTCCAAATGATTTTTTATGAGAATCGGATTCCTCTATTGTTTTTTATTTGACCAAGATACTCGTTTTGGATCTAGGAGCTTCTTTTGAAATCTAACCAGATGAATTTCTTAATAGTTGATTTTCAAAATCCTAGAACTTTCTGAAATTTTCAAAAATGTGACAAGTTTGAAATGAGCCAATTTGGATTGATTTGTTCCATTTTAAGATGGATCATGCTCAGGGAATGGCTGGAGGAGTTGAGATGTTGGACCAAGCTTTAGGCTGATGGAGAGGATGGCTGGAGGACTTGACACCCACAGTTGAAGTGCCTCCTTATGACTGATAGGAACTAGAGCAAGGAAGCTCAAGAGAGTGGTATGGAGGCTTGAGGGGCGCTTGAGAGAGATCTCAAGGGGGAGTGACGTGGGAGTTTGAGTAAGCTCATGAGAGAGATGTCCAGCCTTCCCAAGGGATTGCTGAGGGTGGTTTATATAGGCATCAAGTCATATTGACTTGGTGCTAAAAAATTTTTTTGGAAAGACAAAGAATCATGAAACAATCTCCATGATTTTGGCATAGAGAAGAAGCAAGGGCTGCATGCAAGGAGCACCCTTTTCCTTGCCAATGAGCTGCTTCACTTTCGTTTCCTTGTCTAGCTTGAGAATCAATCAAGCATGGAGGGGTTGTCTTTCATGTTGGCCTTAGAAATTTGGTTCTTAACCTGCTAATTAGGATTCACATTAGAATGAAAAGGAAGGGGGGGAACTCCTCTAATGTCTGGTTCCTCTTCTAATTGAACTAGAATTTTCTGGTTCCATTCTTGGAACCAGTTAGGGTGGGACTTGCAAATGGGTTGTCCCATTTTTTTAAATTTAAAAATACTTGTTAAAATTCCTTGAATTTGAATATAATGAGAGGGGAGCAAGTCTTTTGAGCCACCCTTTTTTTTTATCGATCTAGATCATGGCTGATCTAGTCTCGAGCACATTGTCATGGCATACCAAGGTTGAAAGAATGTTACAACTTGCTTAAATTGGGATTGGATTAAATTGATCATGTTTGATCCAAGTTAAATCCGGATTATGATTATTTCAACTATTTTATTAAATAGCTTTTAGGAAAACTGAGGAAATCATCTCTCTAAGCGATTAATTCCTACATTTTTTTCAGAGAGAGAAAAAGAGAGGGAGAAAGTCCTACTGACTTAATTTTATGGGGTGAACGTTTACAAGTATAATTTCTTCCTCCATGTCATAGGAAACATTATAGAGGAATTAATTTTGATTAGAGAAATTTTGTAATCACGAAAGGGTTTTGTGTTTGTCGCCTAAAGGATTCAATGCTTGGTGCCTTCTGACCCTTGGCAAGTGCTTTTTCTTTTGCCTCTTTATGGCTTTTGCTTTCGCATTTTCGCATTTTTATGTTTTGAGCCACCATTCACTCCAAGAGAAAATACCTCATCACTCCAAAAGCTACTATGGAGTTTCACGGCTTTGGTGGTTTTGTGTGGTTTGCTTTGTGCAACATCATGCCTATTGGGCTTTTTGTTGAACCCTTGTACCGAGTTTTAGGTTCGTAGCTCCCAGACCAGTTGACTTTAGGATACCATGTGCAAAATACTCTTCCAACTTACTTGTTCAAGTTATGAAGGTTTTAGGAGGCCTGACATAAGGACAATGTTCATGGTTTGCCTTTAAGTTCACGGTGTAAGGATAGATCGTATACCCACCCGCTAATTTAGAGCTTTGAACCAAAGGAACTTCTACGCTCACCCCGAGCTCATCGCTCAACTCATTTGCTTTGGTAGCTTTGACTTGCCAAGGTCTTTAGGCTACAAAGACTTTTGTTGTGGCATCTCGTGCTAGACCTTCGCAATTTGCTTTGCTTGTTAAGATCAATATCAATTTCTACACATTGATCTCTCAATTTTATTGGAATATGTTGTACATTACAAACCAACGCCCTTTGTGTTAGCTCGTTCACAATCTCTTCTTAACTCACTCTTGGAATTTTTGAAAAGTATTTTGTATGAGTTGTTTGAAAAGATTGTTTGAATTTCATTTAGGAAATTGATTTGAGAGAACATGTTGTTCAAACATTGATGATTTTGAATTTTGGTTACATTCAAGTATAATAGAGAATTTCTACCCCATTAGTATCAATTAGCCGATATGAATTATGGGGAAGGGCCTTTTGATGACATAAGGTCATTCCCAATTGGAACCTCATTGACATAAGGGCCTGCCCCTATGATCATCTATAGATCAGAGGCTAGGTCATTCACTTGGAACTTTCTTTCGATGATAGACTTAGCATAGTGTCGAGCTACCCTTTTGTGATAGGCTTCAATATGTTCAGTAACTCATAATCACCTTTCATCAAAGAGATCAAGTTGTGTCAATCTCTTTTGTTTGTATCAAATCATAGGAAAATCGATTAGGGTAGCAAATTTCATTGTTGGTATTTGAATGTGTAATGAGTGCATGATCTTTGTCACATATACTAATCCAGTCAGTTTCTCGTTTGTGGGCATCTGAATCATTGTCCGATATGTCCAAAGTGCATTTTGCACTTTCTCGTGTTAACCTCGGCTTGTTTCAGCAGTTCTTTCTAAGATATGAATCAAAAGTGTGTTGGTTGCCTCCTCTTGTTCACTACTGTAGGGTTAATATGGGACAGAGAATGATGTTATATTTGATTTTTTTAAGCAAAGATGATGTATTCTCTTATTTTTGAAATGAGTGCTATATGTTTAAAACAATGTCATGAGAATGCTGAATCTACGTAAGAGGTTTTTGTGGATAAAGGACACAACATGTCGTGCTTCAATTGTTTTTAGGGTGATTGCTTCCACCCATTTAGTGAAGTATTCAGCGGCCGTAAGGAAATACTTGTGACCATTTGATGAGGAGGATTGATTGGGCCGACCCCGTCAAAGGCCCACATTGAAAAAGCCAAGGCGAGCTAACCAAATGGAGGTAAGCTGCTGAAGCATGTATTGAAGGTGCATGCAATTGAAATTTGATGCATTTCTTTACAAATTGGTAGCAATCTTTTTGCATAATGGGCCAGTAGTATCCAACCCTGACTATTTGTTTGACTAGGGTTTGATACCCTACATGGCCTCCATAAATTCCTTCATGGGCCTCTTGGATAATTTCCAATGCTTCTTGATTATTGAGGCATCTAGTGCACTCTTCAGTGAAGACTCTTTTGTAGAAAATTCCTGCAATAACAAAATATCTTGTAGACATGTATCTTGATGTCTTTTGTTCTTCGGAGTACATTTCTAGTAAAAATGTTTCATTTTCAATATAATCTTTGATGTTTAAAGGTGATGGTGGAGCCTAAGCTGGCCAAACCATATGCTATGGGGTTTAATTCTTGTTTGATATGTAATAGTTGACATTCCTTGTATTTCTCTACAAGGTACATCACTAATTTTTGATAAGGAACCAATTTTGGATGATTGACTTGCCAGTCGGCATTGATTTGATTGACAACTAGGAGTGAGTCTCCAGAGATATAAAACCCTTCGTACTCTGAATTTGAGGAGCATTTTGAGCCATTGGATCAAGGCTTCGTACTCTGCCATGGAGTGAGTCTCCAAAGTATAGAATCTTCTCATTTTTTTGGAGTAACAAGTGTTCTCATGTCAGCTCCTATAGTGCTTTCGGAGCCGTCGAAGTACATGTCCCATATAGGAACTTGTTGTATCATTACGATCCGTTCATCAGGGAAGTCATCATCTGTTTGGATGTTTGGATTTCTTCTGATATAGGGAACTCTACCAATTTGTTTACAATGGCTTGCCCTTGATTAATTTTCTTGATACATACACCAGATTATATTGCATCCATAACACTTGCCACATAGCTATCCTCCCATGCAAAAATGGCTGTTGGAGAATATACTTGAGTGGGTTGAGTATTGATAGAATTTTCACTTCATAGGATAGAAGGTAGTTCCTTAATTTTTTGACATATTCAGACCATTGCTAGGCATTTTTTTTTTTTCATGTGAGAGTAATTTTTTCGTATTGTATAGATGTTTAGCTAACATAGTAGATGACATGTTCTATTTTACATTCATCTTTGTATTGTGCCTGGAAACCACTACAAGTTGAGTGATTTATTATGATGTATATGAGTAATGATTTGTCCAAAACTGGAGGTTTCATGATTGGGGGATCAAGGAGATACTTTTTTATTTTTTTCAAATGATTATTGGCATTCAGGTCCCCATTCAAACTTAATCCTTTTTGTTAGGAGTTGATTGAACGGTTCACATCTCATGGCTAAATTGGAGATAAATCTCCTAACTGATTGGACTTGGCCATCTGAAATGCATAGCTCTTTCAGATTTGTTTATGGTAGCATGTCAATGATTGTTGTTGCTTTAGTTGGGTCCATTTCAATTCACTTTTTGCTGACCATGTTAACTTCCTCAATCAGATCATTAACTAAAGGTGATGGTTGATCTTGTTTTTTCATTTGAGTGAGCACCAGATATTCTATCCCTGAAAGCTCTGAACTCATGCTAGTGAAGTTGATTGTTTTCTTCCAGATGCCATCTTGATTGAAAGAAAGAAATTGTCAGATGAAAATATACATCTAAATGTGGCGTACCATAATAAGTACCATTGGGTAGAAAGGCTCCGGTTGCTATTGTTTGAATTCTGGATCAGCCTTGGCACTTGACAAAGAGAATGTGATAATAGGGAAAGACGGTGTCTGAAGAGTTCATTTGGATGCAAGGAAGTTAATTCAATTAGACATTTGATAGGATTGATATGAGACAAGGTGAAGTCCCATTTTGTGAAAGGATGGAAACAAACAATTGTTTCTTATAATGCTATTATTTTGAAAAATAATCTTGGACCCTTAACTAGCCTTTGTTATAATAAGATCAATGGTAATGGCCCTTGTTAATTTTTTTCAGGGTTTGCTGCTCTCTGATTCTCCTTGTTCACCCATCAATGTATCGGGAACTATTGTCCCTTTTAGTACTAATGGAGAGATTTTTCAATCCAATTGGTTGGTCTAGTTGTAATGCTATATCTTAGGCTGAGTCCCAGAAATAGCCCAACAACATGATGATCAGGACTTGGTGAGGTTTTAAAAACTTGAATGCATAATAGATGTCTCTATTACGCACATACTTAAGAGATGAGTTTTGAAACTTATGGAGCAAACATGGGCCTCACACACTCCCTAAATTGAGGAGGGGTAGGACTAAGACTGGGGGAGTACGCTTTTTATCCTCAACTAGTCCTAGATGTATAGAACCAAGTATGATGCGTTAGGTGTGGTCATGAAAGTTTCATGTAATTGATGTCCAACATTCAAGAAAATATCTTGTAGTTGAAGCTAACAAGAGATGACGAGTCCCACCAGTTGTACCATTTGTTCGCATCCTCCCCAGTCCTTCCTAGCGACTGCGTGCAGTCAAAGGAAAGCCATGTGCGAAGCAGCAAAATTTGGTTTTGTTAGAAAATAAATTTTAGGAGAAAGGGACCTGCCCATCAGTATGAGCATCAACCGTTCATGCCACCTTTAACAGTTGTAATAAATCCAAGGTCTATATTTTCCCAAGCTTTCCTACATGTCTGTGCAAAGAATGGATTTTTAGATTTTTGGTGTTCATTTTGAACAAGATTGAGAATATTTCTGAATTTTGGAAATTTGGGGATTCAAAATTTTTGGGGTTCTTTGGATTAATCCAAATTGAAGTAATTGATCTTTAATTTGATCCAAAATTTAAAGTTTCAGAAATTGAGAATTTTGATATTGGATAAGAAATTAAACTTTGGAATGGGATTAGGATTTGAAATTAAACAGGACTGAAATTGATTTTTTTTTTTTTACAAAATTTTGGATTGAAATTAAATTTTTTAATTAAATTGGCATTGAAAATTGAAATTGAGTTTTTGGATATAATTAAAACTGGATTTTTGAAATAGGATTCAGGATTGACATAAGATCATTGAAATTGAAATCTTGAATTAATAATTGAAAATTAGAGATTTGGACTAGATCTTGGAAATTATTGGAATTGGAACTTGTTTTTTTTTTAACCAAAAGTTGATTTTAAAAATTGGATTTGGATCTTTGAGTTTGAAATGTAATAGTTTGGGAATGGCCAGAAGTGGGCAAATATTTTGGGATTTTGAACTTGATTTTTTGGAAATCTTGATCTCACCTGATTGGTGAGTTTGGAAATTGAAATCTACGATTGTTTTGTTTTGGAAAACTTGATTTTGGGAATTTTGATAATGAACTTTGCTAGATTTGGGTTTGAGAATTGATTTGGTTTTAGAGAACAGACAATCATGGATTTGCATTTGATTTTAAAAATGTAGATTTTTGCAATCATTTTAGAAATTTTGTGTTTTCACAACAAAATAAGTGAGGTGTTCAAGTTTTTATCGCAATATGACTTGGTCACAGTGGAAACTCCGACTTCAGTCACTTAGATTTTTGCGAAAGTGGGTTGGTGCATTGGTGAAGTGAATGTGTATGTATCCATGAAATAAACTATATTTTCATTCATGCTTGGCCTGATTTCTCTTTATGCAAAATTTAATTTGGATGTCATGTTCCACCGTGGAGGTGAAAATGCAAGACGTTTCTCCATGCTTATTCTTAATATCAAGAAAAGGTTTTGGAGATGATGTCCATGGGCTTAATTTTGGAAATTTTAATTTTGTGATTGAGGTTTCAAGATGAATTGGGTGGAGGCGAGCTTCAATGATCCCAACTTTTCTGTTTGGAACTTTTGAGAGATCTTTCTCCTTGGGTGAGGAAATTTGTGCATTCCTCTAAATTAGAGCATTGGCTCTTAGTTTAGAAGGCTCTAATTTAGAGGTGGGGTTTGGTTTGGACAAGTTGATTTTAACTTATTTTGGTACTGTGGTACATGACATTTGTAAAAATAGGATTTTTATATCAAAACCTAATATTTGAAAATTTTTGGCTTTGAGTTTATGGAAATTTTAAGTATTTCTCTAAGTTGGCAGTTTTGTAAAAATGGTTTTGAGTTGAAAATAGCTTGGTTTTCATATAATTGATTTGAAATTGGGGGGATCTTTAGAACTTTGTTTTTCCAAACTATTTTTTATGGGAATCGAATTTCTCTAGGCATTTGGATTTGGCCAAAACACTTGTTTTGGATCAAGAATCTTCTTTTGAAACCCAACTAGATGAACTTGTTAATACTTGATTTTCAAAATCATAGATACTTCTAAAAATTTCAAAAATGAGATAAGTTTGAAATGAACCCATTTGGATTGATTTATTCCATTTTAAGATTGATCATGCTCATGGATTAAATAAGTCCAATCCTTGATGGAATTGTTTTGTGAGATTGTGAAATCCATTCCATTGTACATTCAAAAGAACATTCATGCTTCATTTCTCTCTCTCTTTTTGCATTCATTCAATCAAATACATAGATGAGAGGATGGAATGTTGCCCAAATCATGGTAGTATTCCTTCAATATCGCACAAATAGGATTTTTTTTTAATTAGATTTTGAAAACATCATTTTCTGATTTTTGGAAAGAATTTGACTCAAATATTTTCGGACGATCGTGGGAATACATGTAGACATGCATTAACATGTAGATTGTCTTCATATTGACCCAGCTGGACATCACTCTCCGCTTTCAAAAATAGAAAAAATCCCAACCCCAACCCATGATTCATTTGCCATCTCCATTTGTCATTCACATGAAAAGACGTGCATAAAATGTCATCACTTCCAGCAAGGTAATGCTTGGAAACATGTCACAAATTGTAAAGATTAGAATGATCAAAATCATGCATAAGGGTTGCAGTTTTGGAGCAGCAAAAGAGAGGTTCTACTCTTGAGTTAAATGGCTTGGTGAATACCTCAAACCATAAGACTGGTGAGGACCTTCACTATGGTGACGAATCACCAACATTTTCTAGGCTGAAAATCAAGTCAATTGCTGGTTTTAATTGAAGATGTTAAAAACCCAGGTATTCAACCCCTTGTTTTTGACATGTTAGGAAGAGGCGTCAACCATCATCAAGGCTGCTGCAAAGCAGGCATGGTGGAATCGTTCTGCCGGTGTTACAGTCAGCCTCTTTGTGGCTGCTAAATGAGGTCCGATCCTTGCTCTTTCCGAAAAAAATTGTGCTTGCATGTCAATATAATTAATTTTCCTGCAAGTTTGAGAGGTTGCTAACTTGATTTGCTGGAAATCATGAGGCGAAGTTAAACTTGGATTGCTGTCCAAAACAGCGCAGAACAGGGTGCCGAGTTTGGGTTGAACGTTGTGGCTGGAATCAACTCAAGCGAAGGGCAGCTGATGAACTGAATAGTCTGCTGTGCTGGAGTCCGATTTGAAAACTCTTTGAGCAAGTGATTGGCTAGGCCGAAATGTCTAGGATGCGGAAGCGACTTAGGCTGAGTCGCCTTGAGTAGAAACGCCTAGGCTGGACCCGTCTGGACTGTGACACCTTGAATGAGGGCGCCTAGGCTGAACCAAGCTGCTGCCTTGTGGTCGGTTGGAGTCGAGTTGAAGATGCCTACCTCAAGTGCACCTTGGTGGAGGCGATTGGCTAGAGAGTTGAGGTGTTGGACCAAGCTTTGGGCTGATGGAGAGGATGGCTGTAGTTGATGCGCACGGTTGAAGTGCCTCCTTGTGACTGCTAGGCACAAGGAAGCTCAAGAGAGCTTGAGAGAGTGGCGTGGAGGCTTGACAGGAGCTTGAGAGAGATCTCAAGGGGGGAGTGACGTGGGAGATGAGTGAGCTCTTGAGAGAGATGTCAAGCCTTCCCAAGGAGTTTGTAAGGGTGGTTTATATAGGCACCAAATTATTACGACTTGGTGCTAGACAATTTCCAAGGAATCATGGAACAATTTCCATGATTTTGGCATGAAGAAGAAACAAGGGCTGCATGCAACCAGCACCTTCTTCCTTGTCAATGAGCTCTCTCACTTTGGCTTTCTTGTCTATCTTGTCTAGTTTGAGAATCAAGCAAGTATGGAGGGGTTATCTTTTCATGTCAGCCTCAGATATTGGTCCTTGACCAGTTAGTTAGGATTCGAATGAGAAAGGAAAGGAAAAGGGCACACCTTTAATGGCTGGTTCCCCTTCCACTTGAATCAGAACTTTCTGGTTCCATTCATGGAACCAAATAGGGAGAACGATCAATTGGGCTGTCCCATTTTTTCAAATTTAAAAATACTGGTTCAAGTGAGGGGGAGTAAGTCTACTTCTTTTTGGACTTTTCCTCTTGTATTTTTAGAAATTCTAGATGAGGATAAAGAAAGATTTATTGTTTTGAATGCCTCCTTAGTTTTTCACTATTTTGGAAAAGCGATTAGTTAATTTGAAATTCTTTTAATAAAGTATGCTCGCTTGAGCAACTCTTTATTTGATCGGTCTAGATCATGGCTGATCTAGTCTTGAGTACTTTGTCGCGGTGCGTCGAGGTTGAAAGAGTCTTTTGACTCGCTTGAATTGGGCATGGATTAATTTGATCGTGCATGATCCGAGTTAAATTTGGATAATGATGCTTGTGAATTTTTTTAAATTAATTTTTAGAAAAATTGAGGAAATCATCTATCGAGGCGATTCATTCCTAGTTTTTTCTAGAGAGAGAAATAAAGAGGGAGAAAGTCACACCGACTTTAACTTCTCTCTTCGTGTTGGAATTAGATTTTAATCCTAACTAATGAGAATTTTAATCTTGATTGGAAATTTAAGTTTAAGATCTTGATTTGCATTGATCTCAAACTTAATCTTAGAATTTTGTTTAAATTTGACATAAATCTTAATTTTTGTTCATTGAATTTCTTGAAAGTGATACCTAAACTTGGACCTAGAATAGATTAGGCAGACACCGACTCCGGTCTGGGAAATTTCTTGAAAATTATTTGGAAAATTTTGAGGTATAAAGAGTATGACCATTTTTTGATGAGTTGGCTCATGTCTTCCCTGAATGAACCCATTCCCAGTCAGGTTATTGGATTGAACACTTCGTGTGAGGTGTAGGCAACCCTTAAAAATTCATAAGCTGAAAATTCAAAATCTTGCATTATGCAGTCAAAAAGCCAGCTTCAATACGTTAGAAAAGGAAATAAATCCGTCGATGAACATCTTCAGCAAACTAAGGCCATCGCACACCAGCTTGCAATTGAATCCAAGCGAATACTGGAGAATAATTTGGCTATGCTGTTTCCTAAAGTAACTCATTGGAATACCGTGCTTCTAAAACCTTAATTGAGACTAGAATGAATCCTGTTTCTTTGAATAAACCACATGCCATGCTCCTTATTTGGGAACAACACCTTTTGGATTCAAATGAGAATGCTATATCAAATCAGCTTACTGCTTCAGTCAATCTTGTGTCAAAGTCTAAAAATTTTAGTCGTGGTGGCTTCTCTTCTTAAAGCCATGGAGGCAGTGGCCAGCGAAGAGAAGATTGTTCCAACAATAACAAACCAAAAATAATGTCAGATTTATGAGAAAACTTGACATTCATCGTGAACCTTTTATCAATTGGCTTCTTTTGTTCAAAATAACCATCTGCCTTTGCCGAAGGCATATTATGTTGCTCCTCACAATGAACAAGTCTAAGATAAAAACTGGTATCTAGACTCAGGCACCTCACACCATGTCAAGTTGTTGTTACATTCTGAATACCATGGGGAAGACAGCATTCACAATGGATATGGGACATGTTCGAGAATCTCACATGTTGGATCTTCTTCTTTTGATAATTTTATTATTGATAATATCCTGCATATGCCTCTGGTCTCCAATAATCTTTTGTTCGTTTCTCCTACGGACAATGATGTCTTTTTGAATTTTACCTGTTTGGTTGCTATGTGAACGACCACAAGTCAAGGAGAGTTCTTCTTCGAGGGCAAAGTGAAGGAAGTGGTTTAATACGTGTCTTTAGTGTAAATAAATAAGTTCTAGTGGCTGAACGAGAAACTTAATGATTCTACAAGGTTCGAGAAGCCTTGTGAAACTGGGGTAACTTTTCAAATTCAAGCGATGACCAAATTGTCAACATCTATCAGGTAGGTGTAAACAATTAGTTGAGTAGCTCGACTGACTCGATAAAGCTCATCTCGAGCACGAATTTGAGTTGATTCTCTGAACAAACTAGTCGAGCTGGCATTGCAGAATTACTTGTTTATGTAACCAAGTCCAGCTCTAGTGTACTCAACTCAAACTCGAACTCAAGTCAATTTGTAAAACTTCAGTAGTCTTCCTGCCTTAAACTTGCCTACATTTTCTTTTTTCTTTTCGTGCTTCGCGAGCTACCTGACGTTACCTCTTTCTCTCTCTTTCTCTTGATATACCAAGATCCTCTTTCTCACTCAAGCAGCCAAGCTTGTCTCTTTTCCCTTCTTCATTATTTTTAAAAAATAATTCTTAACCAAAACACTCATCTTTGCAGGAAAAGTCTTTTCTCCTCCCAACCAAAATTAACTTCTACAAAAAAAAAAAAAAAAAATCAGATAAAGAGGAGGCTATTCTCCTCCTACTCGTACAAATAGAATCACATCATATCATCTTGTTATGGGACACTCTTGCTTTTATTAGTAAGAAATGTTCCTATAAATAGAAACTTGGTAGTTGGAAGTGGAACAATAAAGGTTGAGAAAAAGAATAACACAAAGGTCAATAGGTCATGAAAAAGCCACTTGCGTGATGACAAGCAAGAGTAATCCTCAACATATATAATATGGTTTACAATATCAGGCGTTACAACGGCTGGACATAATTTACAAAATATGGTAACATGATAATGAAGGTAATATACAAGGGATTGCAACAGAATTTTAAAATTTAAAAATTCCTTTCCTTAGTTGTGCTGATCCACCACCTGGCAGTCTCTCCTTGGCATCTTGAGTTGATTCAACCATCCGGTGATCTCTCCTTGACATCTTGAGTTGATTCAACCACCCGGAGATCTCTCCTTGACAGCTGGAGAATCTCACATGCTCCCTCAAGCTGAGTGTGGAAGGAACAATGCTCAGCTTGTCTTTGAATTCTCTGAACTTAAAGAATCCAAGAGGTTTTGTTAGACCATCTACTATTTGCTCCGATATAATAAATTTAATTGAAATATTCTATTTTTACACATGGTTTCACACAAAGAGAAAATCAACTTTCATGTACTTTGTGCAAGCATGAAAGACCAGATTCATTGCTAAGTACAATGCCCCTATTTTATCGCACCACAAAACTGGGGGTCCAGCCCCAGGACTCCTAATTCTGTAAATAGAGATTTAGCCACAAAAGTTCAGTTACAGTACATGAGAGAAATCTATATTCAGCTTTTGTACTCGATCAGGCCACCATTTGAGGTTTTTTTAGATGTCTAAGATATAATATTATCACCAAAGAACATCACATATCCACCTTTTGATTTTCTATCTTCAATACTTCTAACCCAATTCACATCAGTAAATGTGCTCAAATGAAGATGATATCATCTTCGAATATGCAAACCAAACTGAATTTTCCCTTTAAATATATGAGAATTCGCTTTATAAGGCTCCAATGATAGTCCAACGGTTGATGCATGTATTGACAAGCTCGATTTACTGTAAACACTACATTCAGACGCATGAGAGTGATACATTGTAATGCTCCCACTACGCTCTGGTAGAGGGTAGGATCTGAGAACAAAGCGCTAGATCCTGAAGCATGGCCAGCGAACATAGGAGCTTGGACAGCTTCGCATTGGTCATTTTAGCTTTTTGTAAAATGTTTTGGAGATATGGTTGCTGTTGAAGGACCAAAGAATTAGATTGCTGAGTCACTCTCTATGCCGAGAAAGTATGATAAATCTCCCTAGTCTTTGACTGAAAAGGATGCTCGAAGTTTGGCGAAATTTTGATTTATGAGCTCAATGACTGATTCACTGACAATAACATCATCAGCATAAACCAAAAGGTTTTTCTTTTCACATCCTTTGTTAAAAATAAAAAAGATGCATCCGATTGAGATACCTGAAATCCAAGGGTGCTGAGAAAGATGCTAAGATGATGATAGCATGCGTGAGGAGCTTGCTTTAACCCATAAAGCACCTTATTTAATTTGCATATATGATATGGAAACTTTGGATCATCAAACACCTTTGATTTAGAGATATAAATATCTTCATTGACAAAGCCGTTTAGAAATGCATTATCAAAATCAATCTGGCAAAGTGGCATGTGTATTGCACAACAATGGTGAGGACGACTTGGATGCTAGTGTGCTTAATGGTGGGACTCCGAGTCTCCAAATAATCCACCCCGGCTTCTTGTAAAAATCCACAAGCAACCAGTCACCTTGTACCTAGAAATGGAACCATTAGCATTTTGTTTAAAAATTGTATATCCATTTAGTATCAATGATATTATTGTCTGTGCATCGTGGTACTATAATCCAAATGTGATTCTTATGCAGCACATGTATTTCTTGTTGCATAGTTTTAATCCAGTGAGTGGTGATGCTGGCCTCCTTGAACGTGACTGGTTCATGTTCTGGATCCATTTCTATTAGAGCAGAAAATAACTTTGGTTTGAGAAAACCCGCCATGGATTGGGTATTCATTTGATGCAAGTAACTTGGTGGTCAACTAGAAGCTGTGGTGGTTTCATGACTTTGTAGTTCAATTGTGGTGGGCACTTGAAGATCTGGATCAGCAGTACTATGAGGCTCGAATGGAGGAAATTATGACAATGAATCATTTTCTGACTGAGTATGGATGGCCTCAGGCTGAACAACACTTGATGAAGCTTGCCACTCTATATTATTGAGTGGTGGAATCATGATGGTCCCTGGATTTGAGTTTTTGATTGGATCTGGTCTTGCAAGATTTGAATTTGCTGCATCATATGCATTAATAGTAGTAAAATAAAATTGACGTAGCCAATGTTTAAATTATCCTCTTAGAATGAGACAACATGGAAGTTGCTGGAGCCTCTAGAATGCTCATAAAAAAATGATGTGACTAGAAATTATCACTTGCCCTGATTTGGGGTCTAGACACATATTTCCCTCATGTTGACTCTCATATCCAATAAAAATACAATGAGTGGTTTATGGTTGAAACTTAGTGTCATTGCTCAATGTCAATAGTGGATAGCACTTGGATCTAGAAGCCTGAAGAAATCCGTAGTCGGAAACTTGATTGAACATTATTTGAAAAGGTGATTTTCGATCTAGTTTGAAAGTGTCTGGTTAATTATATAAACAGCCGTTCGACGACTTGCCGATTCTTTTTTCATTCTCAAAGCTTTTATTGTAAAATTCCCCACCATTGTCCAGTTGAAATGATTTGATGGTGGTTCCCAACTATTTTTCTACAATAAGTTTGAAATTGACAAACCACCAGTATACTTCTCCTTCATTTTTCAATGGAATAGCCAAGTAAAGTGGAAATAATTGTCAACAATCAATAAGAAATACATAAAACCATCTCTTGACACCACAGAGGCTAGTCCCCAACACCCATGTGAAGAAGATCTAGAGTTCTAGCAGCATGAAAAAAAGACAAAGCTAAAGGTACTTTATCTGCCTTTCCGATTAAACAACCTTCACACACTTTTTTTGGAATATGACTATTTATTGAAATATGATTAAGAGAATTAAGCAAAGACACTGTGTTCCTATTAATGTTCGAGTCAGTGACGCCATTCATCATATGATCCTCAAACTTTCTTTATTTGTCGAGCCACACACACCTACTTGATCTCCTCATCCGTTCTAGTCCTTACTTGAACCAGGTAAAGGTCATCACTACTTTTTGGTTCTTAAGAAGCACTGAGCCTGTCTTGTGGTCCTTGATCACAAATTCAGATGGAGTAAATCTAAAAATACAATTATTATTGGATGTAAACCGGCCCATGAAAATGAATTTGTATGCAATCTTAGAGATATGTGAGCTATTTTTCAAAATGAAAGAAGTCCCTTGAATATTAACCAGCAAGTCCCTTATGTGAGAAATGGGTAAGAACATACCGTTTCCAACCATTACAGCTGCTTGTTTTCCAAATGTTCATCACTAGCGACAACATTATTTGTTGCCCATGTATCTAGATACCAATATTAATCTCCATATTCCTGCAATGTTATGGCTGAAAAAGAACACAGATTAATATCCCACCCTGTCTTCGTTGTGTGGCCCTTATTGTCACAACATTGACACTCAATGGATGCCTTATATTGCTGATTTTTTCAAACATTGTTTGTTGATGGTTATTGGATTGATGCTGATTTCTGCCTAGACCACCTCTTCCTTGATAAAATCCTCAACTACGTCCACATCCGCGGCCTCGATTGGTATTGAAGGCTGTCATAGTGACATGTTTCTCCATAGGCGATTCAACAACCTCATGTTTTATAATTTGCAGACGCATTTCTTAGCCAACAAGAGATCGTAGATCTCTGCAAGAGTGGGCATCTTTGCTACTGACGTGACTAGGGAGGTGACCAGACTCTTATAATTCCATGAAAGTCTACTGGGCACAATTTGAACTAAATCTTCATTTGGCGTGTGATAGCCAGCAACATCAAGAGAATCAACTAATAATTTAATTTTTTACGAGAAACCATATCGGAGTTACCTTTTCTAATGAACATCAGATCTTTCTTCAATAACATGACTTGCAGTAAGGACTAAGACTCATAGGATTTTTCCAATGCAAACCAGGCTTCTCGCACTGAGCGAGCCCTGATTATTTGACCAAGAACTACTTCAGAGACGATGGCTTTAATCCAGCTTAAAGCCAATCGATCTGTTTTCTCCATACAACAAACTCAAGCTTGAGTTCATCTTTTCCATCCCTTAAAATGGTTTTTGTCGGAGCTTCAGTTGATCCATCGTCAAACTTCAGTAGGTCTTGCTAGATCAGAACAGATTCAAGTTGGCTCCTCCACAACAAATAATTGTCTCTGTTTAACTTCACAAAGGCAAGGGTTGCAATTGTGTTCCACTGCATTCATTGATGATGACAATGCCATATGCTTGAGAGTCAAAAACTCTAATACCACGAAACGATAAAGGTTGAGAAAGAAAAGAATAAGACAAGGTGATGATAAAGCCTCTTGCGTGATGACAATCAAGAGTAATCCTTAACATATGTAATATGGTTTACAATATCAAATGTTACAACGGTTGGAGATAATTACAAAATGTGGTAACAAGATAATGAAGGCAATATACAATGTATTACAACAGAATTTTAAAATTTTAAAATTCCTTTCCTTAGTTGTGCTGGTCCACCATCCAATGATCTCTCCTTAACATCTTGAGCTGATTCAATCACCTGCAATCTTGACAGCTGGAGAATCTTTCAAATGGAGGGCATTAAATTTTTGGGGTTACTGGTGCCAATGAACCTTACCAGCCGAGACAAGGTCCTCAATAAATTTTGGAGTTGAGCTTGAGCATGATTCATTGAGATCAACACGATCGAGCCCGAGCTGAGTAATTTAGGCCTTGAGCGAAGCTCGAGCTAGCTCTCGGCTCGTGTTCCTACCTTTAAGAAAAACCCATTCTTGACAGCAATTTCACCATATGGCAAGCATTCTCAACCTTACAAAGGTTAGGTGTAATTATCTTCAATCTAATCAACTTGAGTGGGGATACTGATCATGGTACATTGCAAGAAACTAAAAAAATAATGCCAAGGAAGAAAGAAGATTGCAAGAAGAGGAAACGTAAGCTAATGTGAAGTAACAGAATAATCCAAGGAAGAAAGAAGATTGCAAGAAGAGGAAATCTTAGTTAAGACAAGTTAAATATCATGTTGCTGCAAAGAAAAAGAAAGAAGATCATTAGTAGAGGAATGTGATCTGTTCACGTAACGTTAAGGTGCTAGAAACATTAGCTAAGTCAATATCATCAGCGTGCTGCATAAAAGGAAGAAAGCCATTACTATACATCAGCTGATGACAAAGCTGCAAGTAAAGAAAAAGCTGCTACAATAGAAGGCGGACTCTTGCCATGTTCGTTAAAGAGGGTAAATCTCAGCAGCCGTTCATCGGCAGTGAAAGAAGGTAAATCACAACAAAGTAAGAAAGAAACAATGAAATGTTTGAGTGATAAACATAAATGATGGCAAGTTTCACCTGAATGAAAAGCAACCTACTCTTCAAAAAATACCCTGGGATCTTGTGTTAATCTATATTCAACCTTATAGAGGTTGATTGGGATTCAAAATCGAACACGGCTGGTTTGGGCCTGTGCCTGTGGTTCGGTGCGGTCCAAACCGATTTTAATAAAAATATTTAAAATGTATAAATATAATCTTTAAATATATATTTAAAATGAAAATTAACATAATATATATATATATAATATATATATGTGCATAAATAAAGATAGATAAAAAATGTTTGTCGTTAAGCACCACCCCCATCGTCCACTTCATTGAAGGAATGAGTTGCAAAGTGAATCATAAGCCGCAACGCTTCCCTGATCTTTCTCCCAAAAATCTCAGGGACACAAGCTCGGCTTGGCGAGAGAGGGAGATAGAGTGTGCGTGTGAGAGAGAGTTCGATTGAGATTAGGGCAGAGCCAAGGGGGCGCTCCCCTAGTCTTGGCCCACCTCAAACTTTTTTTTTAAAAAAAAATACATGTAATTTTTTTATATTTCACTTGTCCTATACAAAAATTTGCAAAATGGTATTACTGTCCCAATCAAAATTTAGAAACTTTAATTTGGCCCCCCTCATGAAGAGAAAGAGAGAGAGAGTGCACTGAGAGAGAGGGAGGGGGCGCTCGCAAATCGGGGCTCATGGGAGGCGGTTTTTCAACTTTTTTTTTTTAGATCTTGATCGTGTGGTCGTCCAATGGTGCCAGATCGGATGGCCACGATCTGTTGTCCCTGATATCCCAATATGTTAGAGTTATCATTCAGTTAATATATATATATATATATATATATATATATATATATATATATATATATATATATATATATATATATATATATATATATATATATATATATATATATATATATGTTGATGTTGTTGAGCCCTACCAAAAAAGTTGTCGAACTGGCCAAACGTCGTGTTTTAGTAGGCCCGAACTGGGCCAAGTACTTGGTACTTGGAGACAGGGGTAGAGCCAAGGTACGGCCTGCATCAGCCCTCGCTCTATCTCAATTTTTTTTTTCAAATTTACATGTAAATTTTAAAAAATTTCACTTGTACTATAAAAAATTTTAAAAATAATATTTTAACCTTAATCAAAATTTAAAAACTTTAATTTGGTTCGCCTCATAAAAATTTTTTAGCTCGACTCTTAATGGTAGCCATGCATTTTGTATGACCCACATCATTCAAGTTGGAAGATGCATCGCTATTATTGAACGCCGACCTAAGTGATGAGAGGCCTGACAACCTCGTTCCAAAGGGTAGGTACGAATCTCTCTTTTGCCTGAAAAGCGATATGAATTTTAGGAACTCACACGGAGGAAAGGGATTACGACATTTATCATAAGAACAGGCAAAATGGGAATTTTGTCGTCTAGACTGAACATGATCTGAATGCCAAAAACTGAAATTATGAAAGATACAAATTGTCTCATAGTCCTAATAATATCTTCGTAACCAACGTGACACCTGCATGTGGCAGAGGTTTAGCTGAATGAAGGCCCTATCTCAATGGCCTTTGGTCCATTCCTGAACCAACGAAGCCAGAGCCGAATACGACGAGCCTCCTTCTTCCACTGCCTTTCTTGCCATGTTCTTCGCCTCCTTCATCTTCTCTCTCACCTTCTTCCCTTCCTCGCCTTCCATCAAGCTCCTCACTGCCTTCTCCAGTTCTTCGCCCTTCACCAGCCCATCACCTTCTTCTTTCATGAATAATCCCAAGCTCAGCCCCAAGTCGTTCACCAGCTCGTAGGCGTTCATGCTCTGCTCGGCGTATAGCGGCCACGCTATCAGCGGCACGCCGAACCACACGGTCTCCAGCGTCGAGTTCCACCCGCAGTGCGACACGAAGCCCCCGACGGCCGGGTGCGACAGGATCGCCACTTGCGGCGCCCACC
Organism: Nymphaea thermarum; assembly: GCA_011799765.1. Taxonomy (NCBI): domain Eukaryota; kingdom Viridiplantae; phylum Streptophyta; class Magnoliopsida; order Nymphaeales; family Nymphaeaceae; genus Nymphaea; species Nymphaea thermarum. The sequence continues at coordinate 455,317 of JAANDH010000108.1, forward strand.
TCGGCCACACTAGTCCCTTCTCCTTGGTCCGTTCCAAGAAGCCCTTCGGCAGCACCTCCCTCGGGTCCACGTCCTCGGGCTCCGAGAACTGCGGGGCGCCACTTGGCCGAGTGCGAATCGACCACAGGAACCGCTGCCCGCTGCGCTCTAGCCCGCGCGCGATCTCGGCGATCTGCTCCGGCGAGAATGCTCCCATGCTGCCGAAGCACATGAACACCACCGACGAGTGCGGCTGCCGATCGAGCCACTTGATGCAATCGTGCTCCGGCGACTCGGATCGCAGGCCGAGCAAGGGTCCCACTGGGTAAATGGGAGGGGTTCTGCTCCCTGGCGTGCATAACCCACCGGTTAAAGCTTGGATGGGTGTGGGCTGCAGACCTTCGAAAGTGTTCACGAGTAACCCGTCCAGCTTCGTGTATAGTTCTGCGGCCCTAATAAACCATCGGTAGCTCAGGGATTTCTTTTCCTGAAGAGGAATCGGCAGGGCCGAAGCAGGAACCGGAGACCGGCCAGGTATGTGGATCAACTCCTTCACTTCTCTGAAGTCACAGTCATATTTCATGTCCAGCGTTCGTAAGTATAGAAAGGTGGTCAGCATGGCGGCGCCGGAGGTGTAGAGGACGTAAGTGGGGATGCCCAGCTCGGCGGGGACGCCGGCCACGCCGACGCAGAACATGTCCAGGACAATGACGGAAACGGTGGTTTCGGCGGAAATGGTTGTTAGGGTCCTCGAAAGGGCAGGCTTCTGTGACTCTATGTAGGTTAGGGTCTGCATCACGCCCTCACCTTCTGGGTCGTGATCGGAGGGTGGGAGCTCCACGAAGTCGATATCGAGACCGGAGGCCGCGACGGCGTGGACGTGGGTGGAGGTACTGGAGGAGTTGAGCGGCGAGGTGGAAGGGGGGTGGATCTGGAGGATGGTAATGGAGAGGGTGTGACCAGAATGGTGGAGAATCTGCTTGGCAAGCTCGACCATGGCGACGAGATGGCCGGCGCCGGGAGTGGGGAATAGTACCACCTTCCTTGCCTTCATTCTCCCACTCGCTACTTTTTCTCTCTGTGATGGAAAGTAAGAAGACGATGTTGCATCATCTGGTCCTCCGGGTCTCTATTTATAGACCCAACCAACCAATCAGTATGGGCCTCACATTTCGACTGGGTTTGCTGCCTCTGTTTCTGTCTTATTTTATTCGGCTTATTTTTTTAATTTAAAAATTATATATTAATCTGTAAAATAGAGCTGTACCAGCCAAATCTTTGCCTATACAAGCCGATATTGTGCTCTGATTTTTTTGACACTGTCGAATTAAATAAGTATATAAATTATGTTTTCATAAAGTCAAGAAACGAAGACTTGCAATGGCTTGAGGTTTTAGTTTGGTTACATTTTCACTAATCAATGACAATAATGTCAGAAGATTTTCACTCGATCATCAGTTCTTCGGTTCAAGGCATGGACCAAATCAATACATTTATGTCAATTTTTTTTTTTATCTATATTAAGATTCACTAGCAGTTGGTGAATGTTTGACTGTCAATCTAGTAGAAAATAAATACACAGTACTTTATTTGACAAGTATATTGCACTCCACCTAGCGTAGTTGTTTGGTGGTTTCTCATTTGTTAGATGTGTCATGCGTGGCACATTACACCACTTCCTGGCAGCGTCTTTATTTGCTTCTCTCCCCACATTTAACATGAAATTTGAAAGAGTGCCTCATCTTCTTAGAAATGACAATATGGTACCATATGGTTGTATTCAAAGCCAGGAACTTTTCATGAGATGAGATGAATATAGTTTCAAAATTTCGATAGGAATTAAAATAATAATTTTTAAAAAAAAATTATATGATAAATAATTTTTTTTTAAATTACATGTAGACTTAAAAAAAGAAAAAACTTTTAGGGGGATGCTGGGACTCTTGCCGGCCCCCACCATGACTTTGCCCCTGGTTGTATCATCAAATTATGCTCGGCTTGGACTATTTAAGCCTTGCTGGGTCCAGTGCACTCTGTCAACAATGCCATAACCAAGATTCCAGCCAGGCTGGAACTAGCTAGAAATCAAGGTTTGGGACTTAAAAGCTAGCAGACTAAATATTTTACAAGAGACCTTTCGACTTTGGCGTATTTTATAGTAAGAATGACTGAGAGGCCATGCAGTGGCGGAGGACACTATTTCAGAATTTTCTATACCGATGAAAGGAGATTGCAGGGCATTTGTCCATAAGAATACTAACACAATGTTGTTTCCAGAATCAAATCTGTCTTGGTGATTAAGGTAAATTCATGACACTATGTTAATATTTTTATTAATGTGAAATAGCATATACTATATATTAAGGTAAACATCTCGAGTAATGACTCTCCTAAAGTTCCCATTTACTTGTTTTCCTTGTCCTTAATGTGGGAGCGCATGGGTGTGCACAAGAGAGGAAGGCTGTTTGATAAGAAGAAGAAATTGGGTGTATATTTTCTGCTTGCATAGGATGGCGCATGCAACTCAGCTTCAGCTCGACTGTAGGATAAATGAGTGGAGATTGAGTCTCCTTACTTAACTAGCAGAGTGCAAGCAACCCTAACATAATGTCATTCAACTCGGATGGTCTTATTCATGTTCATTAGTTGAAGATTAGCTTAGCATACTGGTGTCTCCTTTTCCAAAGAAGAGGATGTGAGTTCAAGCTCTCATGGTGCCATTGCATTCAAATGAAAATATCATTCTTGTTTCAGCTTGGCTTAAGTTGAGCCAGCCGAATTAGCTCGATTGGACAGATCGAGTTGACCTTAGGTCCGCTCAAGGTGACCGTTGCTTGAGCTTGAACCATGCCCAAGCTCAGTCTCTGCCCAAACTAAGCTCTTGTACACTCTTAGTGCTACATTCTCAGCAAAAGTTGCAAGTCTACTTGTTCAATCGTGAATTTCTATTCGAAGTAGATCATAATTCATTTATAACTAAGGATATACAAGCTATCTGATGTTCAGGGTTTGCATACTATGGCACATAGTTGTTGTTACAATTAACTGGAATTGAATTGGATTGTTACCAATCCTCTAGCATGATGTATGAGCTCTTGGTGGTTTCCAACAACAGTGTAAGTTTCAACTTAAAAGAATCTTTTCATCTAATCTCAGACATAGTTCAAGAAAAAAAAAATCAATCCTTTTATGGAACTCAAGGAAAGTACCATAAAGTCGAAGGTTCAATGAGTTCTTCGTAATGATCTTGAAGCTCATAAAACTTTTATTTAATTGAATGAAATATATATATAATTTAAGACTTATATAAAAATCCAAACTGATTTATTTGCCCTTAACTACTTTCAAATCTTCGGTATGCTATAATATAGTATTTTATTAATCTACCTCAAATTTTAAAACTGAATCATTGGACAATGATAATTTGTTATAAGTACCAAACGGTCCCTTAAAAATTTCATTAAAAACTTCAAATTATAACTTGATAACTAAAAAAATTATATGAAGTGCCAACACCACTAGTGATCGTGGCTCTGCCGCTAACAGAGTAACACGTTGCACATGAAGAAGGTAATGCAACTTGTTTCTGAAAGTTAGGATATTAACTCAAGCTGCCACGGCTCCTCATGGATTCAAGCGTCAATTTGATGAGTGTGTCCATCTCAATAACGCTTGGGGCCATGAGCTCGGTTTGGCGAGAGAGGGAGAGAGAGAGTGTATTGTCAGTTCAGCTTGACAGGGAGGAACAGACATAGATAGAGAGAGAGAGAGGGAGGGGGGGCTGACTTTCAATTTTTTTTCTTAGATCTTGATCGTGGCCGTCCGATGGTGTCTGATTGGACGTCCACAATCTGATGTCCCTAGATATCCCGTTAAACTTACCATTCAGTGAAAATATATAAATAAATAAATATGTATATATTGTTGAGCCCCACGTTATGCCAGACTGACCACACTTCTTGTTTTATGGCCCAAGTGTTGCGCACACCCGATTGAGGCTCTGCCCATGCCCAGGCCCTACCTTTGTTGTCAAGTCGAGCACAACCTCCCCTGGACCTACGCTGGATGCCGGCACGAAACTGTTGGGAGGTTAACTCCCTTACAAATCAGACCCAAGTCGAACAGGATTTTTAGTGGCTGAGAGGCTTTAAGATTGCAAATGTGTGCGATACATAGATTAGACCACTCACAGCTCACTCACTGCCGCTGCTCGGCTCAATCACATGCACAAACCATACCTATGCGCTCAAACCCCACCCACTTCCCCAATAAATCAGGCCTCTTCTGGTTGGCTCAGCCGGGGGCTGTGCTGGATGCCTTGAGCACGCCAAGGGTTCCCTCATGCTGGATGTTGGCCACAACCTCACAATTGTTAAGGAAATTGGTAAGAGTGACAAATCCATTAGAGAAGATAATGACAATCAGAAAACGGATGAAGAGCTGGTAATTGAATATTATGATCGGATGAAAAAGGCAGAAAGATCTGAAGATAAGAAAAGGCGACAATCTTGGGATCAATCAAAAATTTCATCTAATCTAGGCAAGAAAGATGTTGCCTATGATAAAACGTGAACCTTTTCCCTATAAAAGGCACTCAATTCTGTCATTGTATCTTATTTTTTTCTTCATCAATAGAAATACAATCTCAGTGCCTTCTAGTCGGGGACATAGGCTTTAATAAGCCGAACCACGTTAACTTTGATCTTCCTTGTTCTCTCTTTCATTTTCTTTATGGTATTAGAGCGTGAGAGAAGCAACTACTGTATTTCTCACTAGATATCACCGTTTTTGGTGAGTATCTTTCCCAGCGTTATCTTGCAGGAGTTCAAAATTATCCAAGGCACCTACATATTCTTCCCAAGGCGTTTCTGTTGTTTGAAGCCAACGGAAGAGAAACGGTTGCTGCAGACGAAATCCCATAAACATCTGCCTGTAACAAAGCACTCACTTGCTAAGACCCGGCCACAATTTTGGCCTGTGTTGTCAGCTCCGGTGACGAAAGCTGTCAAGCAAGGGCTCTTTGGAATCATCTGCATCTCAAGAACATTCCTACAATTTTTCATAATTTTTGGAGCAGTCATTGAAGAGCTACGATTTTTAGAAGGAACACCTATTTTTGAAACAGACACAGAACAGAGCACTCGCCTGCCTGGACTCGGCCATGATTTTGGCTGGATTTGTCAGCTCCAGTGGTAGCAGCTGTCAGGCAAGGGCTCTTTGGAATCGTCTGCATCTCAAGAACATTCCTACAACTTTTCATAATTTTTGGGGCAGTCGTTGAAGAGCTACAATTTTTAGAAGGACCACCTGGTTATGAAACAGAAGGAGAACAGAGCACTCGCCTGACCCATTAGCGGCAGTTGTCGAGCAAGGACTCTTTGGAATTGTCTACATCTCAAGATCATCTCTACAAATTTTCATATTTTGTAGACCAGTCGTTGAAGAGCTACGATATTTAGAAGGACTGCCTGTTGCTGATCTACCTTCCCTATTACTGTTTATTGATGTTGATTATCGGTTTTCTTTTTTGTCCATCAACCGATGTCATAAAATTAGGTTCTCATACTATACATTGATACAAAGTCTTCTTCAACTCTTGTTTTTTCGTACCCTTATCTATCAATGTTGCAAATTTTGTCTCTCTCAAGCTGGGAATCTATGGAAAACACAAATTTTGGCATTGGTTGAGAGTCAAATCTTTAAGGATTTTTTTTTTGGTGAAGTTACTGCTCCACCATAATTTATTGATGATTTTTCCTCCAAAAAAATGTCAAATCCTCAATACATGGCCTGGACAAGAATTGATTGCCTAATCAAGGAATGGATAACCAGCACTTTGTTTGAAAGCGCTCTTGGTCTTGTCGTTGGCCTTGAGACATCCAAGGATATATGGAGGGCTCTTATGAATACTTTCTCTCGTAGGTCGCATGAAAGAGAATTCTATCTTATACATTTGCTAATTTCGCTTAAGAAGAATGATGATTCTATGGAAGCCTATATAGGAAAATTCAAACGTATATGCAACGATCTTTTAGCTATTGAAAATTTGTTGATGAAGGGGCTCAAGTTTACTAGCTGCTTCAAGGACTTGAAGAAGGATATGAAGCCTTTATTGCATCCATGCTTCGACCACCTACACTGCCTTATGAAGATGTCATCTCTCTTCTTCAAAGTTTTGACTCTCGAATAAAAAGTCTCACTCCCCCTATCATGGCCATGACGCATCAACAATCTAGACGTGGCCACGGGTGTGGACGCATCTATAGAGGGTGTGGACACTATCAAGGTGGTGGACATTAACAAACTTGCCCACATGAAAATTCTAATCCCTCTTCTAATAGTGATGAGAAAAAAAGCAAAAATCGTTTGTCAAATCTGCGGTAAGAAATATCACTCTGGTATCAAGCGTTTTGAACGATTTAATCATGCCTATCAAGCCGAAGATTTCCAACAAGCGCTTGCTGCTATTACTATTGATGATACAAATGACTGAGAATGGCTAGCCAGTATTGGAGCATTCGCTCACATGATTGAAACCCTGGTAAGATTTCTAAAATCTTTGCTTATCATGGAAGTGATCATGTTGTCGTTGGAGATGGCGCGTCTCTTTCTATAACTCATATTGGTAACAATGAAATTGATACGAGCAGATCATCGATTCCTCTTTCTCATGTTCTATATGTTCCAAAACTCAAGAAAGACTTACTTTCTGTCAGTCAATTAACTAGTGAGTTACCATATGTTTTTGAGTTTTTCTCCTCATGTTTTCTTATAAAAAATAGGAGAACAGGAAAAATAGCGGTGCAAGGCAGGAAGCATAATAGAGTTTATACCATCGGCAAGGTCAGGCATACAACATGTTTTCATCTAGATTTTGGCGTGTTTTAGAAGAACAATGGCATTTCAGATTATGACATTCTTATAATGGCGTAGTGAGACATTTGCAGTAGAAAAATTTGATCGATGTTTGCTCTTCAGTTCCTAGAACTTCCATTTGTCATAGCTGCCAACTAGGAAAATTATGTAGGTTGCCATTTCTTGAACGAGAAAATAAATTTGTTGAACTTTTTGAAAAAATCTACTCGGATTTGTGGGGATCAACACCTGTTTGTTCTCATTTTGCTATTTGTACTATGTGATGCTTATTGATGAGCATGCTAGATTCACTTGGCTATGCCCCTTGAAGTCGAAATCTGATTTTTTTTTTTTGTTTGCTTTGAACATTTGCCTTCGTCGAAATTTTTATTAAGAAGGCCAGTGACTCGCCGACGGCTGCTGCTGTGCAGATGTTACAAACCCTAGCCCTTAGCTCAACATAACATAGAATGCGAAAACATAAAACCATAACCCTAATCTCTTCCTATTTAAAGAGAGGGTGGGGCGGGAAACTGGCTGGACCAGGGTCAGGTCCGGCTCCGGATGACACACCTGATCCAGTCCGTACAGGGCTTGGATTGGGTATGACATTCTGCGGACTGTCTTCTGATGTCCAACCCGATCCAAACCTCTACAGGCATAGATCGGGTCTGTCATTGGGTGGGTTTAGACCCGCGCGACCCAGGCTTGGTGTGTAGATTTGCCCCTAGCGCACCTCTTCTCATCCTTAGAGTCCTTGGCTGGGTGGATGGTGGTTCGGCCCTTGGCTGAGTCTGATCACTACTTGCTGGGCGTGCTGAAGAGGGACCTCCAGCTCCTGTAGGCAACGGGGAAGGCTGCTGTGAAAGCTCCTCTGAGCAGTTGTACTCCTCTTGGTTGCACAGTCAACCTCCTCTTGGCTATGCCTAGCCAAACCTCCTCTGGGCGCTGCTATGACATGCTGAAGTTGGGGCAGACCACCTACATTGAGTGGCACGTCTAGTACTTCGAAGACCAGAGCTGAATGCCCCTCAGCAGGGGGCTGGTCGTGGCTACCAGGTAGACTCGGCCATAGCACGACTACCAAGAGCCTAGTCGGGCTGCCCTCAGCATGAGGCCGAACACACTGCCATGTGTGGTCGAGCCCCTCTTGGCTAACCTGACATTGTCAGCAAGGCATGCACTCAGAATGTCGGTGGCCTCGGTGACCGGCTCTCAGCTATGCCTATCCGCTCCATCTCGGCGTAGACCGAGGTCTTCAATGGTCTGCCTGTGGCCGACCTAGCCTCACCACATCGGCCACGAGCAGGCACTTGGTCTCGCTGTCTTGCCCACTCCCTTAACCTCTCATTTTGTGCCGGGAACCCTTCAGGAATGAAGAGAGGTTGTTTGTCTTATGCCTGGCGAAGGCTAGCCGCCTGCCCTTGCCTCTTCATGCCTGCACTATGGGGCAACTCTCTGCCATCCTGGCTGGCCAGGGGTAGTGATGCATCACCAAGCTAGGCCCTAATTGGGCCAACTATTTGGTACCTGGAGACATCCATTCTTAATCGTGATCATGACGGTACTCCCTTCTATGGTGGTCATAAACACCATCATGTTGGCACAAGAACTTGTTAGGTTGGTCCGATGCTTTTTTTTCTTGTATATAGTTAGAGGTTGGTTGAACCGAGTCGGGTAGTCACGACTTTTGCATGACTGAGTAGCAATAATATGATACATGTATATATGGTGAAAGTTATGAACCATAAAATTCGAACACGAAAGCGAGATTACTATGCATCAAAGGGCATAACATTAGGCCTGGGCATCGGGCCGGGCCGCCATCGGGTACCTGGTACTCAGCCCGGTCGGGCCCAGGTCAGCCCGGTCGGGCCCAGGTCAGCCCGGCCTGGCCCGATCTGGCCCGCTCCCCCTCCCCCTCCACACTCTGTAGTCCGTCTCCCACTCCAACCCCTCATCCTTTAGCTTCTCCTCCTCCTCCTCCTCTGGCGACATGAAGAACGGCATGCCCGGCACGCCCAATCCGTCTCCCCTCCCCTCCGGCGACATGAAGGCCGGCATGCCCGGCACGCCCAATCCGTCTCCCCTCCCCTCCCCTCCGTCTCCCGCTCCAACCCCTCCTCCTTTAGTTCCTCCTCCTCCTCCTTCGGCGACGAGGACTTTACGCTGGACGACCGCAAGAGGGACATCCACAGCGTCGACTCGGATGGCGATGGCTTCATTGGGTTCGAGGACCTTGCTGCTCAGATGGCGATGACTTTGTTGCTCAAACGGGCCACGCCGGGACCCGGGATATCGGGCCGGGTCCGGGCCAGTGCTTTTGGCCCGACGGGCCGACCCGGGTCGGCCCGGCCCGATGCCCACCCCTACATAACATAACTAGTTGAGCTAGGGGCCTATAAAAGGTAGGTTTGTTTGATTTTCATAGATATTATGTATTTGTGTTTTAAGGTTGTAGGGCGCATCATCCAAATTGAAAGATGCACCACTATTATTAGACGTGGTCCTAGTTCAAGAGTGAGGGTAAATGAGGGCTTTACGACTTGGCTCCAAACAGTAGGTATGAACCTTTTGCTTGCCCGAAAAGCTGGACTAGTATCTATGAATTTTAAGAACTCGCACGGAGGAAAGGAATTATGACATCTATCAAGAGAACAGAAAAAATGGGCCTTTTGTCATGGAGACTGGAAATGTTTCGAATGTCGAAAACACCTAATTATGAAAGATACAAATTGTCTCATAGTCCTTATAATACCTTCGTAACCAACGTGACACCTGCATGTGGCACAGAGGCTTAGCTCAATGGGGGGCCCATCTCAATGGCCATTGGTCCATTTCTGAACCAACGAAGCCAGAGCCGAATACGACGAACCTCCTTCTTCCACTGCCTTTCTTGCCATGTTCTTCGCCTCCTTCATCTTCTCCCTCACCTTCATCCCTTCCTCGCCTTCCATCAAGCTCCTCACTGCCTTCTCCAGTTCTTCGCCCTTCACCAGCCCACCACCACCTTCTTTCATGAGTACCCCCAAGCTCAGCCCCAAGTCATTCACGAGCTCGTAGGCGTTCATGATCTGCTCGGCGTAGAGCGGCCACGCGATCATCGGCACGCCGAACCACACGCTCTCCAGCGTCGAGTTCCACCCGCAGTGCGACACGAAACCCCCGACGGCCGGGTGCGACAGGATCGCCACTTGCGGCGCCCAGCTCGGCCACACTAGTCCCTTCTCCATGGTCCGTTCCAAGAAGCCCTCCGGCAGCACCCCCCTCGGGTCCACGTCCTCGGGCTCCGAAAACTGCGAGGCGCCATCTGGCCGAATGCGAATCGACCACAGGAACCGCTGCCCGCTGCGCTCTAGCCCGCGCGCGATCTCGGCGATCTGCTCCGGCGAGAATGCTCCCATGCTGCCGAAGCACATGAACACCACCGACGAGTGCGGCTGCCGATCGAGCCACTTAATGCAATCGTGCTCCGGCGACTCGGGTCGTAGGCCAAGTAAGGGTCCCACGGGGTAAATGGGAGGAGTTCTGCTCCCTGGCGTGCATAACCCATCGGTTAAAGCTTTGATGGGTGTGGGCTGCAGACCTTCGAAGGTGTTCACGAGTAACCCGTCCAGCTTCGTGTACAACTGTGCGGCCCTAATAAACCATTGGTAGCTGGGGAATTTCTTCTCCTGAAGAGGAATCGGCATGGCCGAAGCAGGAACCGGGGACCGGCCGGGTATGTGGATCAACTCCTTCAATTCTGTGAAATCGCGGTCATATTTCATGTCCAGCGTTGGCAAGTATAGAAAGGTGGTCAGCATGGCGGCGCCGGAGGTGTAGAGGACGTAAGTGGGGATGCCCAGCTCGGCGGGGACGCTGGCCACGCCGATGCAGAACATGTCCAGGACAATGGCGGAAACGGTGGTTACGGCGGAAATGGATGTTAGAGTCCTCGAAAGGGCAGGCTTCTGTGACTCTATGTAGCTTAGGGTCTGCATCAGGCCCTCACCTTCTGGGTCGTGATCGGAGGGTGGGAGCTCCACGAAGTCGATGTCGAGACCGGAGGCGGCGACGGCCTGGACGTGGGTGGAGCTATTGGAGGAGTTGAGCGGCGACGTGGAAGGGGGTTGGATCTGGAGGATGGTAATGGAGAGGGTGTGGCCGGAATGGTGGAGAATCTGCTTCGCAAGCTCGACCATGGCGACGAGATGGCCGGCGCCGGGAGTGGGGAATAGTACCACCTTCCTTGCCTTCATTCTCTCACTCGCCTTTTCTGTGTGATGGAAAGTAAGAAGACGATGTTGCTTCATCCGGTCCTCCTCCGGTCTCTATTTATAGACCCAACCAACTAATCAGTATGGGCCTCACATTTCGGATGGGTTTGCTGCCTCTGTTTCTTTCTTATTTCTCAAGGAATAATTAGCTTATTTTTAATTTAAAAATAATTAGAAATTGTATATTAATCTAGAAAATAAAGAGCTGTACAGCCAATTCTTTGCCGATGCATCGCCGATATTGCGCTAACTTTAGTGAGACTGTCGAAAGAACTGAATATATAAATTACATTTTCAAAAAAGTCAAGAAACGAAGACCGAATCTGAGCTCAAGAAATCTTTATGCAATGGCTTGAGGTTTTAGTTTGGTTACATTTTCACTAAACCAATTACGTTAATCTAAAAAAAATTGCATTCGATCATCAGGTGTTCGGTTCAAGACATTGATCAAATCAATACAATTATATTAACTTTTTTTTTAATTATCTATATTCGGATTCACTAACGAGCAGGTAAAAATCCGGTTGTCAGATTGGTGGGTAGTCTATGCACAATACTTTATTTGACAAATATATTTCTCTCCACCCATATTCCAAATCAGTTTGCAGAAACTAAATGAGAAGGAGTTATGTAGAAAAAATGGCAACTTTACTAATAAAGAATTAAATTTTCTCAGACATATAATAAATTGACAACTTAACTAAAGGAGAATAATCTCTTCAAACATATGATATTTTTCAATGCATATACGTTTCAATGGTTACTCGAAGGAACGAAAGGGCATTCTGGTTTCTAGTCATATTTGGAACGCAGCTTGGACAACGCCGTGGAGAAAAAGTTTCCACCACGAAGGTTCGTGGAGAAGAAGTTGCGTGGCCAACAAGCGTTCGTAGTTTGTGGTTTTGCTGGCGCTTGGATATATGTCATGCGTGACGCATTACACAACTTCGTTGGCTGCTTTATTTGCTTCTCTTCCCACATTTAACATAAACTTTGAATGAGTGCTTCACCTTTCTGAAAATGGCAATAAGGTACCATACTGTTGTACCTAGGAGTTGAGTCAAGATTTCTTAGGGGAAGCCGAATTTCAAAATATAATTTTTAAAAATTTTTTTATATAGGATGAATATTTTTTTTAAAATTTACCTGTAAACTTTTGAAAAGAAATTTTTTAAGGTCCGGCCCCTACCTTCGTTTTATCCCTAGTTGCATCATCAAATTACTAAGTGAAATTGCGCTTAGTATAGCTCGGGTTGGACAATTGCGCTTAGTATAGCTCGGGTTGGACTACTTGAGTGTTGCTTGGTCGAGTGCACTCAGTCAACAGTGCCAGAACCAAAATTGAAGCCAAACTGGAGATCCCTTGCAATTTGGCCTCTCTTCTTTATCTATCTTTTGGTGAGAATGATTGAGAGGGCATGCAGTGGCAGAGGGACACTATTTCGGAAGTAAGAAATAGGATTTCAGGGCATTTGTTCATAAGCACAATATTGCTTTTTAATCAAATCTGCCAAACGGTCCGTTAAGATTTTCATTAGAAGACATAAAATTATGAGATGATAACTAAAAAATTATATGGGGTGCCCACACCAGTTTTGAACTAGCGGCTTACATTCTTCTCAGCCAAAAAAATCCTAGCTCTGCCGGTAACAAGTCATACTTGCACATAAAGCAACTTGTTTCTAGAAGTTAGGATATTGACTCAAGCTGCCACGGCTCCACAATCGACATGGATGGAAGAGTCAAGAACGTGAGTCTTGTTGGTCAAGTTTACGCGGTAGACGTCTTTATCGAAGCTTTCTGCCATCAGTCAACAGAAGAGAAATATTCCCAACCAATATAGAAGATACCAGAGTTCACGTGTCATGATGCCATCAGGTCGGTTATGATTTATGAGTATTAAAGGGTGAGGTTTTTTTTCTTATAAAATTATAAAATTATTTTTTTTTGAGAAAATATCAATAATTTTGGATTAAAAAATAAAAATAAAACGTTAAAAAATTAAAAATGCCAAAACTGTGAAAAAGCATATTTTTCGGTTTGTTTTTTGCACTTTTTTTTTCTTTTTGTGTTTTTTTATCGAAAACATGGTTTTTTTTCAACTATTTATTTTAATCTATTTTTGACATATAAAATCAGTTTTAAAAATGGGTTGTCCCTCACAATGACTAACTCAACCTTGTGCTGACACTGACCATTCCTCATGACCTAGACTGCACCTTCCTCATGACCTACGCTGCAAACTGACCATCAACATATTTATAAACTTAAAATTGAATGATGACTCTAGATTTGTAAGAGTCACTCAGCCATATAATCTAAAAAAATATATAATCTTGAGGATGAAAAAAACAATGAAAAAAAAAAAAGGTGATGATTACTTTTTTTCATTGTTTGTTCTTTAACTTTTTTTTGTTTGTGTTTTTTCTCTTAATCATTTATGTGCATCATATCAACATGACTTTAGTTACATGATTGAGTGATTGTAGATAGGCACAATATCATTCACTCATTATATATATATATATATATATATTTGAATGGTGACTTTAGCTTGTTAGAATCGTCTTTTGATCTAATAAAAGTCAAACAAGAAGAAAAAACTGATGGGTATTTTCATCGCTTCATTTTTCTTCATGTTTTCTTTCAACCATTTATTTGGATGATTTTAATTAAATGATTAAGTGACTTTAAATTGTTTATATATATATATATATGTGTGTGTGTGTGTGTGTGTGTGAACCTGAGAAAAAGATGGGTAAAAGTAAAAAAATGGGTAAAAGTAGAATCCAAAAAAAAATCACCCATGTAAAAAATTAGAACACCCAAAAAATAGGTAAAAGTACAAAAAATAGGTAAAAGTAGAATCCGAAAAATAAATCACCCATGTAAAAAATCAAAACGCCCCTCTTAAAATTGTGAAACAAAGATGCCATGTTGGCCGCCTGACACGAAAATGGCCTCACACAGGAGCGCATAGCTAGAGTCATTTAATATTGGGGCCACTAGATTGACGAGGCCCAGACTGCCCGATTCATCAACCAAAGCTCGGCCAGACTTGGCCAAGAGGACCTTGGCCGGGTCAAGCAAAAAAAGTACAGCTAGCCAAGGGGACCTTCGTCCGCCTTCTTCAAGTCCGATCCTCCCTTGGACAGCAATAGAACAAGGCTACTCAAGATCAATTCAAACGAAATAGGGGAGAAGTGTATGAGGATCTAATCACCCGGTTCCACGTTAACCCCTTGTTGAATTGTATGTAGAAGGGGGATGCTATCACCAATATCGCTTGGTGGATGCGGTTCCTTCTCCCCTCGAGTCGTCCAAGATGAAGAAGATACTCCACGGCTCCTCTAGTTCCAAGTCAAGAACAAGAGAGCACCAAGCAATCACGATCAAGATAATAAAATCAAGTTAGAGTTAGATCGTAAGTGCACTTCACCGGATTTTGATTGAACCCCTAGGAAGTGACGGAATAGGGGGAAGCAAGTGTTGGAAGCGCCAACACACGCGTGTCTTCCTTGCTCCGGCGAACTTGAAGATTCCGGCGAGGTATGTTAACCGGAATCCGGCGAGAAGACTCTTCCCTCTCCTTGGCTTCAAGCTCCTTAGCTCCTTCGTGGACTCCTTCCTCCCGGCTCCAAGCAAACCTTCTTTCCTTGCTCGAGTTGTCCTTCACCTTGGCTCGGGTTAGGTTGAGACGAATGATGAAGATCGCCCCCAAATGTGGCGTGATACTCCCTTTGGACGAAGATGGCTAGGTTCGATGAACCTAGCTCCTCAACCGAATCGGCTAAGGGTCTTCCCTCCACGAGTGTAGGGTTTGAGATCACGAGTGAGGATCTCTCTCTAGCTGTCCACGCTACGTGCTTGACTCTCAAGCTGCCACATCACGTCCTCCTTAGTTAGAAACCGTCCAAATTCATTGTACCAAGGCCGATTTAGATCACCAAGGCTGATCTCCCTACTTCGTTGGAGAAGAAGTAGGAAGATAGGATCACCAAGAACTAATGTGAGCTGCCTCCTCCACGTGGCGCCTCAACCAGCCGCCACCAATGCCCTACCTCAGCTCGAGATCACCAAGCAAGCAGCTGAGATGGCGCCTCCAATCCTCTTCCCTACTCTTTAGGAACGGCTTTGAAGGAAATCACCTTCACCCTTGGCGCCAAAGGACAAGGGGCTCCTTCCTTTGCTCCCACGCGTGCTTCAACCCTAAGCGCCGCCATAGAGTCCTCCACCTGGCCCCACGTCTCGCTCCAGCTGCTGCCACGCGTCCAGCCCGAGGCCCCGTCGCAATTTCCCACCAAATCGGTCACCAAATGGTGGGCGGGAGCTGGCGCCGTGCCCAAATGTTACTTTTGGGCACGGTTTCGCCCAAATGATAGCCGCCAGACCATTTGACACCGTTGCCCTTATCAAATGCATCCTTTTCCACGTAATTTCCCAAATGTCCCCAAGGACAATTGAGGAATTGGTCACCCATGAACTGCCCCTACCCGGAGAGCGCCAGAAACCCCCAAATGTTGGCCGGAAATCAGCCCAACACCATGATTTTCGGTAAACAGTCCACCTTCTGTATAGAACTTGCAGAAGCAATGTCAATAATCAAACAATGTCCGAATACCTTCAAATTTTATTATGTTGTAGATAATTTGATTATGAATCCAATGGTATAAGGCCCGCCTGAAAACTCCACCGGAATCGTGAGATATCGCCGCCGCAAGTGGCGGTTCTGAAGTAAACTGCGACAGAACGGCGGCGGCGGAAACAGTCCTATTCAGCGGCGGATTTTGCCGGTGCGCCCTAGTCCGATCGCCTCCAACTTTTACTATGTTATTCCTGAGGATCTTAGCTTTCCAACAAGCTATAGCACGCCTTCAAACTCCCAGTATATCTCATAGAATAGGGATTTGAATCAGACCTACCTCGCTCGTTCTTCTTCAGAAATCCCAAATGTAGCGCCTGAGCGACGGCAGTGAATTTGGGCGGCGGTTTTGACCAGCGTGCCGACGTCCGATCGCTCTGCAATTTTAGTATGATGTTCTTGACTTCGAGAGCTTTCCAAAGATCCCAGGCACGCCTTGAAACTCCTAGCCAATCGTCTGGAATAGCCTCTGCAACAGAGGCTATTTTCGGAACTTCTACAGAAATCCGCAACTCCTTCTCGGCGCGATTTCTCCTCCGATCTTCTTCTTCCTTCCGCGATTCTCCTCCTATCTTCTCCTCTTGTTGTCCTCGATTTCCAGCCACGGTTTAACCTCTTGTTTTGATGTTAGATGGCTGGAACGACTGCACCCAGCCGTGGTGAAAACAGGGAGACTCCCGGTGTTAGACCGCTCTCCAAGAGTGCTGAATGCGCCGAGACTTCTCCACCACTTCTCCACGCACTTGATCTTCGCTCTCTTCGATGCCGCCGGGTTTTCCACTTGATTTAGGCGAGATTACTCCCGAATACTCAAGAGGAAGCCACACGTTGATGTCTTAGAACGGGAAGAACCAGCAAAACATGTTAAGTACCAAGGAGAAGGATACTTAGCTGCAATTTTGCCGCCGGTCGTCGGTTTGCAAGGAGGAAACGGTGTTAGACCGTCGCTTGGAAGCAGCTGAGTGCGCCGTCTTCCTCCTCAAGCCCTCTT
Organism: Nymphaea thermarum; assembly: GCA_011799765.1. Lineage (NCBI taxonomy): Eukaryota > Viridiplantae > Streptophyta > Magnoliopsida > Nymphaeales > Nymphaeaceae > Nymphaea > Nymphaea thermarum. Next base: position 472,043 of record JAANDH010000108.1, read on the forward strand.
ATTTCCTCGGCCTCTACACCCTTTCATGGTCGAAGGGAATGCACCGGGGAAGATGGCACGCTGCTGGTCATTCCGGTGACGGAATCCGGCGTCCGTCCCTCTAGTCCGACCGGCAATAACCTTCACTCAATGGTGAAGACTTCGGTGTAGTGCTGGGATCTCCAGCCACGCCCTAAGGACCAGACTCCACGCGGGAGGAAGAGAGAGAGTCTCCAAAATTCAATTCGATAATGAACAAATGTCAAAGTTCGGGGTTTATATAGTACACCCGAACCGGATCTAGAAGTGTCTCAAACGAGACTAAATCCAAATCAAGTTCAAATCCAAACAATGCTGAAATAAATCAAAGCAATAAGCAAAATCAAATCAAATCTCTAAGTCTGAAATGTGCATGGGCCGAAGGCCCCACCTCGCCCGGGTCCGCCCGAGCTTCGCCATGTGAGTCTTCTAGTGGGTCCAAACCCACTAACCTTGATCCGAGTCTGGATCACCCGTCCTCTCCTCCAAGCCGAGCCCACCAATGCCTAAGTCATGTGTGACTATACCCTCCTCCACCGGTCCAGTGTAGACCTGGTCTTCAACACCTAGGCTAAGTGTGCCTACGCCTTCATCGTCCGAACAAGGTAGGTTCGGGTCTACTTCACCTAGACCGGGTGGTTCTAGGTCTCCAAGGCCGAGCCCCCCTAGGTCTTCAAAGTGCAAGGGAGCCTTAACCTCCCTTGATTTCTCTACGCTCGCTCGACTTGGTGCTCTGATAACCTCCGCCCTTGTTGTTGAGGACTTAGCCTCACTAAGAATTTCCTCGCGTTCCGCTGTAGAAGATGTAGGGAGAGACTGAGAGTTAACCTCCCTAGGATTTCGAAGGGCTTCCGCATTCGCTCCAACCTGTTCAGCGCAAAACTCAAGGGAAAAATCGTTAGCCTCCCTAGACATTTGGGAGCTTTCGGCGGAGGTGCCTATGTGAGGAGTACGAGTCCTAGTAAGGCTCGTATCAAATAACCAGTTTGTAGCTGCACAGCAGCAGCCGCCCTTGGCCAGCCGAGATCCTCCCCTTTAATAATCTTCCACTCCAGCGTGAGTTTTCTCGGACACATAGTTGCAGACCATCCTTCCCTCCGACGTGAAGCAGCAGAGATTCGCTGCACTCCTGAACGTACACCACGATGCCAGCAATCCCTAGGCAACCAACGAGCACTCCAGCGTGGTTCTCTGCCGCTGCTTAGGCCGGTATCGCGTTCACAGCCGTGTGCGACATTGCTGTGCTGCAGACCAGCCATCCGAATGACATAAACTGGTAGGGTCAGGCCCGGACACGGACACGAATCCACCGAATCTTGTCGCCGAAGACCCTTCTCTCGGATCCAGGAGGTGCTTGCCGGAAATAGGTATTAAATGTTAATACAAATGGAGTCTTTCCCGCCGGACAGTCACCCCGGCTTCAATGATAGGACGAGTAATACAAGTGAGGTTAACCCAACCCGGCTTATCCTACCACAATAATAACTAGAGAAGATGTGAGGCTTTAATACAAGTTGCGCATGATACAAGATTTAAAACGCTCTTCTCACTCAACAAACCATCCTGTCAAACCATGCCTAGGCGAATACAAACCATGCCCCTTCCCGTAGGTGGTCTACAACCCAGAAATCGTGTCCTTGGCGATGTGCCTCGGAGGGATTCCAGCCGGTTGTTAGTGCCAAAGGCGGCTAGAAAGCAAGAACACCCAACCCCGGATCTATAGGGTGATCCGAAAATACCTCCCAAGGCTTGCTTGGGGTTCCACCGGAGGCAAAGGCCACAACGTAAGTTGTTCCTCCGATATTCAGCTACTCTCCTCCTTCC
>JAANDH010000108.1:480952-495077 GCA_011799765.1 Nymphaea thermarum
CTCCTTGAATCGGGCGTGAGGACCTTCCAAGATAGGCACCGGGTCTTGCCTTAGTTGAATTAAGACCAGGTTCAATGCACCTAGCCGGGTGAGCGAACCCCCTTCCTCTTTCGTTGGAGACGAGAAAGGAAAGGGATCGCACACAAGGGTGGCTAGGATCCCGTCCTCCACGTGGCGCACACCGGAGGTTGCCTCCTCACAATCCCCTTTGGTAAGTTGTCCAGGTTCAATGAACTGGGATCACGCGGAATCCCCTTTCCAAATATGTAGAGACGAATTTGGAAAGGGCGGGCTCTCCTTTGGCGCGTTAGGAACACTTGCCGCCCGTCCCCCTTGCCAATCCGCGACTTTCCTTATGCGTCGCTAAGGAGTTGACCGCGGGAGTTGGCGCCTCTCCTCACGCGTCGCCACCTGTCCACCCGGGGGCTGCAGCTGTCCTCCTTCCAAAAGCGTCGCCAAAGCAGGCGGGAAAGAGAAGTGGCGCCCAAAAGTTGCCTTTTAGGCACACTTTTGGCACTAGGGTTATCCCGCTGCCTTGGACGCCCTTGCCCTTGCTCAATGCGAAGTAAACCAAGGTAAATCAAATTAATTCAAGGGTATTCATGGAACTAATTACCCAATACTCAGATCTGGTCGGAGCATGCCGGAGATGGCCGGTATTTTGGTCGGACTTCAAGCTATCTCCATGGAATCCGGCGAACAGCCCCTCAGACGACCAGAAAGTGCAGACGATAGTTCGCCGGTCAAATGGACTCCGATCACCGTGATTTTTTGGTATGTTGTAGGAAATTCGATTATGAATCCAACGGCGTAAGGCTTGCCGTGAAACTCCACTGGAATCGGAAGTTATGACCTCTGCAATCAGCGGATCTGCGGCGGACTGCGCCTGAGCGGCGGTGGCGGAAGCAGCAGACTTCCGCGGCGGTTTTCACCGGTGCGCCCACCTTCGATCAAGCTGAAATTTTAACACGACATACCTGACACCGAGAGCTTTCCAACGAGCTATAGATCTCTCTGAAACTCCCAGGGAATCGTCTGGAATGGGCCTCGGAATGACGCTGGTTTTAGCCGTTCTCTTCAGAAATCCGAGACTTGCCTTTTTCGCCTTTCTTCTCCTTTCCTTTCACGATTTTCCTTCTTCTTCCTCGTCTCTCCTTCCCTTGTGATGCAGAACGATATGGAAGGTCGGGACGTCACACTCACCGCGGTAACAACAGCCAAAAGCTGGAATTTAGGCGGCTGGTTTGATCCAGCCGGATGCCTCCCAACTCAATCCCGTTGCTCCACGCGCTAAGTCTTCTTCTCCACGCGCTACCGATGAAGTCGACCTATTTAGGCGAGGGATGGCTCCCACGGATGCTAGATCTCCTTCCTCGTTGAGGTTGTGTGAAGGAACACCAATCTCTCGCTCTCCAAGCAAGAGGAAGTCGGCTTGCTTGGCGTTGAGGAGAAATCGCCGGTTGTCAATGTTGAAGGAGGAAGATGGCCAGAACCACGGGCTGCTTCTTCTTCAACTTCCTCTAGACCAGCCGCCTCACAACCTCTTCGTGTTCAAGAGGAAGGCACGGCTGTCTACCCAAGGGACTCCTTGGTTCGGAACGGTAGAAGATCAAGTGTTAATGGCTTCCGGCGGCCATTAACGGAGCTCGAGCTTCCAATACTCCCACGGCAATGGTGGGTATTGCGGTGTAGAGCTCACAAGGAGCCACGCCCTAGGGACCAAGATCAAGCTCCACGCATGGAGAGAGAAAACTTCAAATTCAATTAACGATGATCAAAAGTGTCTCGGTTTTGGGCTTATATACAAATGCCCGAACCGGTTCTAAACTTGTCCCGAGATGAGACTACAAGCAACTGAGTCTAATGAAATGAAATCGGTACAAGTGTTTCAAGCAATGAAATGAGTATAGATTTAGCTTGGCCAAAGGCCCCACCTCGCCCGGGTCCACCCGAGCTTCGCCAAGATGTCCTCCAAAGTGGGTCCGAGCCCACTAGCCTTGATCCACGACCGGATCCCTCCTCTCCAAGCCGAGCCCACCATCATCTAGGTCCATAGCACCTAGGTCTTCTTCATCCGAACTAGGTGAGTTCGAGTCTTCCTTTTCCAAGCAAGGCGCGCTTGGACCTTCAATCTCTAGACGAGTGGTGTCTAAGTCTTCAACGTGAGAAGTTTCATTAGCCTCCCTAAGATGTTCTTCCACCTCCGAAGCCGCTCCCACCTGTTTAGCGCAAAACTCAATTGAAGAAATGTTAGCCTCACTATGTATTCGGGAGCCCTCGGCGGAGGTACCCACACGGGGAGTACGAGTCCTAGGGAGGCTCGTATCATAAACCAAACGTCCGCCCTCCGTAACACAGTCTTTCCACCACCGACGACCTCCAAACCACCTACGGTCGCCACTCCCATCATAAGCACTGGATGCACGGTCCAGGAGCATTCAAATAGCACATTTCACCGCTGGAGACAGGTAAAATCTGTTCCCTAATCTGCATAAGCTCGCTGCTGTGCATTCCTTCCCAGCAGTAGCCGAACCGTCACGTTCGACGGACCAGTAGCCGAACGGTCACGTTCTACGAACCATAGCTCCACAACCCACCTTGGGTTTCCCGTAAAAATGGCCAGGCTGGATCCGAGACTTCCTCCCGGTTCCAAGTTCCAACGAGCCAGAATGTTCAAATCCGAGCTGTGAGCTACGGGCCTGTGAAGCTGGACCTGTCACCGGCGTGCACAGTCCGCGCGACTGCCGTCCTGTTCCGCAACAGCTCCCGTCCAAAACCGCCACCGTCCTGAGTTCCTCACCGAATCCTGTAGCAGGTGCATCGGCGCTCGGAAGCAGCTGCAGCCTGCGTTTGATCTCAGTCTGGTAACCAAATCCTCATCTCCGCCTACTGTAATCCATGCTTATTTCTGGACTGTGACCTCTGTTCGTGTGGTTTGTGTTAGTGTCGGGCGAGGAGGAAAATGCACAGTCAACCCTAGCTGCCGAGCGTCCACAGTTGCAGCTGTGTTCTGTGCAAACAGAGGATTCTGACTGCAACTGGACGCATTCGGTAGACCCTAGCAGGAGCAGGTCATGGTCGGGTTCTACATACCCAAAACTCAAGCTTTACATGCCCAAACCTCAATTGTGAAGTGGTCTGGGACTCTGGATGTTCTTCATTATGCTGGGCTGCATTATGCTGGGGTGGGAAGCAGCAGGATATTATAACTAAAAAAAAAAAATCAACCAATTACCACTTTTTTTAAGTAGGGCATAGGATTCATGCTCTTTTGATAAACAACACCCACATAACTAATATACAAAAAATGCTTATTTATGAGACCAAAAATAATTAAACACCCAAATAAAAGATTGGCAAAATGGGTCCTCAATCAGTTGAAATATAACATACCTATAAATTAAAAATGGTTTAAGGAGCAGTACTTTAGATATCATGCAAACAAAGTTCCCTGAAAATAATTGTTATATATTTGAAAATATTCTATCAATAAGAACACATGGTCCTTTATTGTTTAAAAATCTAAAATAAAATAAAAAACAAACCTAATTAGTAGAAGAGACCATGCTGACATAATTAATAGATATCCTAAAACCACAAATCTTAAAATCAAATACAAATAGAAAAAAATCATTATTCTGATCAAAGTTCATCTTTGTGGTCTTGAATCAAACATAATTCAATGATTCAAGCTTGTGTAAGAAAATAGTAGCATTTGCTAATTTTACAGTTATCAACATCCACATTTCACTTCTTTCTTTTCACTCAATTCTGGCCTATGTCTCCCCCAACTAAGTTGGGCAAGAATCAACTCCATCTTGAATTTCACAAGTAAAATGGAATTTTTGGTTGCACTCCTCGAACTACTTTTCGTTTAGAAGTCTTGTGTGTCAATCATGTTTTTTGGTGACTGATTATGAGATTGGATATTAATAGTCCTAAATAGTAGTTCCAACTTCAAAGTCCTCCGCCAAGAATAAACACAATTGTATGCTCAAAATAATCTAGACATATATAGTGGTGAAGCGATAGTTGCCCGCCTGTACAATGAAAGACTAGAGCGATGCCTCTTTTTTAACTCTTATGTTGTTTTATTCTGATCTGGGAGCTGTAACGTAAGGTAGCAGACTGTAGATATAAGCAAAACTAGTTTGTTTATATAAGATTATCCTGACAACTCCTATGCTAACATGCAACTATAATAGGAACAAGGATAGAAAACAGATCGGAAATGGTCAATTTGCAAAATAAATTTGTGACATACACCAAACAGGGTGCTAGTTCCAAAATGTTTAACATGAATCAAACAATCCAGTAAGATGACTAAACTCTATCTAAGCACATGTAAGTTTGTTTAGTAACAAGTATAGCAATTGATGTGACGTCACAACAAGTGTACTTAGAGGTTGCAATTTAATGAATGAGAGAAATACCAAGAAAGATTTCGTAGGCCTGCAAGCAAATAGATGTTCACAAATTCAACGATATGGCACAATGCTTGAGAAAAGAAGTGAAAAAAATGTGTAGCAGTTCAGGAATAACCGCAGGGCAGACAATCTCACGTTTAGATTAGATTTTACCATGATTTTGTGAGGTGAGAAAGCTGACACTATTGATTTTGATTGCCTCTGAGATCCTATATAAATTTGATCACAATAATGTGCTAGAAGTGATAAAGTACTAAAATAGCAAACCATTAAAATCCAATCAGTACTATAGCTAAGACTATTGGCTTTGAGCCCTTATATGTATTTCTCAAATTTTAAAAAACTTATGTTTCTGGACATATAGGATCCATGCATCCATCTGTTTGAATTCTTCAAAAACATTATCAAACGCCAAGAAAACTGGCCGGTCCGAATTACCGCTGCCGAATAAAGTAGACAAGTACAGACAAAATATAATCTAAGGATTGATAAGGATATGCTAGTTTGGAGATCTCAAAGCAATGGATAAATTAGTTTGACACTTACAATGCTTAGTTTGGAGATCTCAAAATCCGACCAGTTCAAGTGGACTTTTCATTGTTAAAAAATCACGCGAAGATCAGGTCGATCTATATCGTGTTCATCAGGACCTGCAGAAGGGAAGTACATCTAAAAGCATCACCAAATTGATGGAGATTTGCTGGATCTTCTCCTGATAGAAGTGAAAGTCTGCAACTCTTTACGACAGTACTAGTAAACAATCAGCTAGTTTAATAGTTTGATAACACTCAGTTGATATAATAAAGGGAGACGCGCTCAAGTGAATAGAGTACAGGACAACGTCAATCTGAATCTGTAGGAACAAACATTTATGCAATGCATAACTCAATATCATGATCAACTTGAACTTAAATGAGATCTCGAAATGACGAGCATGAATCTTGTCTAAAGACGTAGAACGAATCAGTCAAATAACAGTAGTAAATGATGATCAGTCTTTGCTGACCATGGACTCTAAAAGTTGGTTACAACAACCTATCAGGTGTAACAGAAGCTCGATGTCGGCCAAGAAGGACCCGACGCCGTCCAAGCTTCTTGGTCTCTAATTTACGGTTCACCACCACACAAGAGGCAATATTCGGGCCGCAAGTCTGGGATGGAGCATATTGGCCGTCGGCGGGTGGGTAACCGGCAGCGACCGGATTCAATGGCTGCACGGTTGAGAGAACAAAGAAAATCGATGGCTGCCTTATTTCTGTCGTTCCTCTATTGGGATTCTTGACGCTGTTGGGTATAAAAATCGTTCAGGTGGACTCCAGATTCTGGCGATGCGCGCCGGAATGAAGCAGGGGGCATCCGTCGGTGGATTGGTAGCCTATTTAAATGGTTGCACAGTGTTGATCTGTTTGGGCATCGTGATGTTGGTGATTCCCGTCGCTGACATCAAGATTTTGATCGGCACTGGTCAAGATGGAGTTTATTGCGCAGCCCCGAATGCCCAGACCCGTGACTTCCTATACCTGGTCACAACAAACTAACGACCTACTGTTCCAGGTCACACCACATGTGAGCTAGTGTGGGCATTTGCCCACACCAATGCACCAAATGTATTGACACACTAAAAGTTAGTCGTTTATAAATATCAAGTTTTGTTTAGAACTTGGTTTTTCTATCAATATTTCAAACCTTACGCTTAGGTAACGCACTTAATAATATATAGTTCTGCACCCAGGACTATATAAAATGGTGAAAACAATACAAGTCTATATGTTCATATCTAAGTTTCTAATTTGGAATTCGAGTCTGATTTAAATTTTATTTTTAAGTTCACAGTCCAATCATCGCACCTTTTCCAAATCCCAGCCTCATATGGATATTGGGATATTGGATACTTGGTATTTTTAAAAGTAACTCATAGTCTAATTAAATGTAACTTTTAAAATGAAAAACTAATATGATTTGATTTTTTAATTAAATAATAAGTTTTTTTCTGTATTAGCCATTCGAAGCAATTTAATGAGATATTCGATCTTCTTGCTTCAGCTCATTGGTCGGCCACATAGATGTTAAAGTAAAAATGCAATATTCATAATATTTCTATATATTTTTATTAAATAATTATTGGTAAGATATTAGTGATAGTTTTTAATTATTGATATGACAATTTAAAGTTATAAACATCATGTTAAACGGGTCGATGCCAATGCGTTAAATTCATCAAGAACGATCATAATCATAGATCTAAGTTCATCTGGACAATATTGGAGCACCCAATTCATGACTTATTCATAACAAAAAATCGGCCCATTTCTTAAGGACCTTAATGGGCCTCTTTATCAAATGGAATCTAATTCAGATTCAACCCGAACTGGGCAGCACTGGTAAATTCGCTTTAATTGATCATACAAGTTCGTTTTACAGTATTGACGCTCACCCGAAACCCGACCGGATTCTGGATCCGTTCAACCGAGCCTGGATCATCCGAGGAAAAAAATAAGATTGGAAAACTTGAGCCTGATCCATACCCAATCCGTTATTCATCTTCAGCTCAGCAGCTGCCAAATGGGTCGAAGCCTATTCGGGTCCAACTTCAAATTCAGATCCGAGTCCAGTACTCAGACTCGAGGTCGTCTGTTGTCGGGGCCCCAGCACGAGCAACCAAATGGGTCGGGACCACACCGACAAGTTAATAAGCTGAAGAATGATCCGTGAACCAGTTAGAATGCCAATGTTGTGGTTTGTTGAGTGCCTTAAGATTTTTATGTGCTTACTTAGTCTATGTCTCTTATTGAAGTTAAAAACATATCTAAAATTTGAAACATAATCCAAGAACCAGTTAAAGTGAAAAACAAAAAGAAATGACATACCATTTGAAAAACTTGGTTGTTTATGTTTTGGTGGGTCGTTTGGAACTCCATGAATAATATTATTTATAAGAATGAGATTGTCTTAATTAAGTGCATGACATCCCTTATTTTGTACGATGTCGTCTCATTAATTTCTTATAATTTATGGGAAAATGATAGTATCTTTAACTTATAAGAAAATGGTAGTATCTCCAACTTCGTATAAGAATTAAGAGTTGAGTCCTATGTATAATCTCTTTCTCAAGTTTAACGTTTTGTTGGGCTTGGGTTAATGTTATTTTTTTTTGTTATTTTTCTTTCTCTCTCTCTCTCTCTCTCTCTCAAAATAAATTGAGGAATCAACACTCATCATTCCCATGCATGTTTTTGAATAATATCCTAGGTAGCTTTATACGTGTAACGGTGCTTTGGTGAAGCAGTGAGAGAAGGAGAGCACCATTCACGTGGTTCTGTGGGGGCAGAACAGGCATCGAGCCACCCCAGCCAAGCGCCGAGGGAGTGGAGATACTTGTCCCTTGCTGCCCAAGGGACGTGCGAGGGTTTTTGGCAGCACCGCAGGATCCGCCCTACCAGGGCCCGAGCAAAAACACGGGGAAGGACGGGTAAGCGGGCCCAATAAAATGGGACATTTCCTGCCCACATGACCATGAAGAAGCGCATCTTGGAGATTACAAATCTATACTCCTTCCTCTGCCAAACAACTGCAAACAATCGCCTTAACTCATCGATCACCATCTCTCAAAAAGCGCCCACAGACATGAAGTTTGACTTGACTGTGTAACAAACTGAACTTCACCTCAACTAATTGAAAAAAAAAAATTACATTGATTGAAAATGGTATTTTTTTTGTTAACTTTTGGTCAGTCCCTAAAAAAAATCATCACGTCCGACTGTCCTTCTCCTCCTCCTCCTCCCCCCTTCGTCCTCTCCCCTCAACACCACCACCACCACCAGTCGGCTTCTTCATTTCCACCAGCATCTAAAACCTACAAACAGGGCAGGTGCTGTGCTTTTCCAACCACTTGATTATGCGTTACACTCAACTACACCCCAACTAATTGAAAAACAAAATTATAACCTCGCGGCTGACTATCCTTTTCCACTTCCTCCTCATGCCTTCGTCCTCTCCCCTCCTCCTCCCCCCTTCGTCCTCTCCCTCAACACCACCACTAACAGCCGGCTTCTTCACTTCCACCGGCATCTGAAACCTACAAACAGGGCATGTGTTGTGCTTCTCCAACCACTAGATTGTACATTACACTGAACTACCCGAACTAATTGAAAAAAAGATACATTAATTGAAAATTTCTTCGTTAACTTTTGGCCAGCCCCTAAAAAAAATCTTCGCGCTTGACTGTGCTCCTCCTCTGCCCTTCGCCTTCTCCACTCCTCTACCTCAACACCACCAGCAGAAGTCGGCTTCTTCACTTTCATTGGCATATGAAACCTACAAATAGGGCAAGTGTCGCGTTTCTCCAACCACTAGATTATGCGTTACATTGAACTTCGCCCAACTAATTTAAAAAGAAAATTACATTAATTGATTTTTTTTTCGTTAACTTTTGGCCAGCCTCTAAAAAAAATCCTCGCGCCTGACTATCTGCCTCCTCCTTCCTTCGTCCTCCCCCCTCCTCCTCCTCCCGCCTTCGTCCTCTCCCTCAACACCATCACCAGTAGTCGGCTTCTTCTCTTCCATCGACATCTGAAGCCTACAGACAGGGCATGTGTTGCAATTCTTCAACCAGTTGATTATGCGTTACACTGAACTTCACCCCAACTAATTAAAAAAAAATACATTAATTGAAATTTTTTTCGTTAACTTTTGGTTAGCCCCTAAAAAAAATCCTGCGACTGGCTGTCCTCCTCCTAAGCCCTTCGACTTATCCCATCCTCCACCTCCCCCTTTTGTCCTCTCCCTCAACACCGCCGCGAGCATTCCACCAGCCTCTGAAACCTATAAACAGGGCAGATGTTGTGCTTCTACAACCACTTGATTATGCGTTACGCTCAACTTCATCCCACCTAATTGAAGAAAAAAATTACATTAATTAAAAATATTTTCGTTAACGTTTGGCTAGCCCCTAAAAAATCCTCTCGCCTGACGTTCCTCCTCCTCCTTCCTCCTCCTTAGGCCTTCGTCCTCCCCCCTCCTCCTCCCCCCTTCGTCCTCTCCCTCAACACCACCACCAACTGCAGGCTTCTTCACTTCCACCAGCAACTGAAACCTACAGACATGACAGGTGTTGTGCTTCTCCAACCACTTTATTATGCGTTACATTGAACTTCACCCCAACTAATTAAAAAAAGAAAAATTGTAACCTCGCGGCTGACTATGCTCCTCCTCAGCGTGTTGTACTTCTTCGACCACTTGATTATGAGTTACACTAAATTTCACCCTAACTAATTGAAAAAAAAAAATACATTAAATAATTATTTTCGTTAACTCTTGGCTAGACCTCAAAAAAAATCCTTGCGCCTGATTGTCCTCCTCCTCCTCAGTCAGGGCAGGTGCTGTGCTTCTCCAACCACTTGATTATGCAGCCGTCGTGGTACCTATGGCTGCAGGGCATCTCCTTCGCCTCCCCATCTGCGCCATACCCCTCTAAGTGCACAATGCACCGAGCCTCTTCATCCTCCATCTCCACACTTGCCAACGCCTCCAGAGTTTCCTTGATTATAGTAGTTTTTTATAATGTTGTTCGAATTTAATAAAAAATTTGATTCAAATTCAAATGTAAATTCTAAAGTGGGATTCAGATTATCAGGTCCGATGCAAATAGCTTATTTGTTCTCAATTCAAATCTAAATATATAAATATTCGGAATAGCTAATGTATTTTATGTGCATCCAATTAATTAAAATCTGATCCATTAACATTTCTACTTCTGTATAGATGTCAATGATTCGGATATTGAGATCAAATATTTCATTAAATTGCTTCAAACGGCCTAATACCGAAAAAAGTTTATTATTTACTTAAAAAATCAAATCATATTAGTTTTTTTATTTTAGAAATTACATTTAATTAGACTATGAGTTGCATTTAAAAATACCATACATCCAATATCCATATGAGGCTTGGATTTGGAAAGGTGTGATGATTGGACTGTGAATTTAAAAATCAAATTTAAATCAGATTCGAATTACAAATTAGAAACTTAGATATGAACATATAGACTTGTATTGTTTTGTATTCGAATAAGAAATTATTGTGATAAATGGTACATTCGATTTCTATTGACTTCATTAAATTAACCATTTTATAAACTACTAGGTGCAGAACTATGTATTTTTAAGTGCGTTACCTAAGCGTAAGGTTTGAAATATTGATAGAAAAACCAAGTTCTAAACAAAACTTGATATTTATAAATGACTAAATTTTAGGGTGTCAAATACATTTGGTGCATTGGTGTGGGCAAATTGCCCACACTAGCTCACATGTGGTGTGACTTGGAACCCCGTAGGTTGTTAGTTTGTTTTGACCGGGTATAGGAAGTCACGGGTCTGCGCATTCGGGATTGCTCAATAAACTAATATGACCGTTGTAGCTTGCGTGACATTCAATTTGAATTATATGTAATCACTTCTTGTGTCTCTCTTCCGTCGGCTCTCTCCCATCGCGCCTCTCTGATCTTTCCCCTTTCTTTTCTCTTCCCTCTCTTCGGTTCACCCCATCCCCTCTCGTTTTTATACTTTCCCAACCTGAAAGCACCCAAGATTCTCCATCCTGACCAGTGCCGATCAAAAGCTTGATGTAAGCGACGGGAATCACCAACATCACGCATCCCCAGTAGTTGGCTTCTTCTCTTCCATCGACATTTGAAGCCTACAGACAGGGCATGTGTTGCGCTTCTTCAACCACTTGATTATGTGTTACACTGAACTTCACCCCAACTAATTAAAAAAAATACATTAATTGAAAATTTTTTCGTTAACTTTTGGTCGGAATCCGGCCGGTCTTCTTCTTCTCCTTCTCGACTCCAAGCTTGGCTCGCGCGATCTCCAAGTGATCACCTTCTTCCTTGCACGAAATTGGATGGAGAGGATTCCCAAATGTGTCGTGAGTCACCTCCTATAATTGGGGAAGAAATCTCCTTCAATTGTGCTTGAGAATCTCCAAGGATGCACCGAGATCTTGCCTTGATTAGAAACGTTTATGTACAATGCACCTAGCTTCCACAAGCTAACCCTTCCTATTTCATTGGAGAGGAAATAGGAAAGGGATCTTGCAAGACCGATGATGGGCTGGCCCGTCGCCACGTGTAGGGTCTCGATAGTCCAAGGATCTTCCAAGATTGGTGAGATCCTGCCCTTTTATGAAAGGCGTCTAGATACAACGTATCTAGCCGCAATCTCCACCCCCTTCATATTTCGTTGGAGGAGAAATAGGAAAGGTGATTTCGCACAAGGGATGGCGAGATGTCCTCCTCCACATGGCACTCTCCTATGTTGTCACCCAACCTTCCCACTCCTAAATCCCGTGAAATCCCCCTTTCCCTAATCAATAGGAACGGATTAGGAAAGGGGGCCGCCTTCCTCCTTGGCAAGAGGGACACTTGGCGTCCGTTCCAAATGGCTCGAGCTCCCTTCCTCTTCCGTCACCAATTGTTTGACCAAATAGGTTGGCACCCTTCTCCACGTGATGCCACCTGTCCACCTTGTCAGGCAGCTGCGGATTTCTTGCCAAAAGCGTCGCCAAATGTGGGAGAGAGAACCGGTGGCGCCCAAATGTTACCTTTTTGGCACACTTAAACGCTAGGGTTTTCCCAGTCTTCTTGGATGAGTTTGCCCTTGCTAAACAAGAAATAATTCATGTGAATTCAAGATATAACAAGGGCAGGATTGGAACTAAGTACCCAAAGGTCGGATCTGGCTGGAAGTCGCCGGATCTGGCCGGAATAATGAATGGAATTCTGATCTACTCCATGAAAACTGGTAAACAGTTTTACAGATGTCCAGAACTTGCAGTCGTTGATTCACCAGTCAAATGAACTTTGAATATCGTGATTTTTGGATATGTTGTAGAGAATTTAATTACAAATCCAACAGTATATGTTTTGCCTGAAAACTCCACCGGAATCGCCGGAAACAACCTCTGCAAGTGGTGGTTCTGCGGCGGACTGCGCCTGAGCGGCGGTGGCGGAAACAACAAACTTCCACGGCAGATTTGACCAGTGCGCCCTGATCCAATCAGGCTGAAATTTTAGTATGCTGTACCTGAGGATGAGATCTTTCCAACGAGCTATAGATCGCCTCCAAACTCCTGGTAGATCGTCTGGAACAACCCTCGGATCAGAGAGGTCGCCTGTCTTCTTCTTCAGAAATCCGAATCTCGCCTCTTCCGCGTTCTCTCTTCTACTTGCCGCTTTTGCTCAACTTCCTCCCGCGTTTTCTCTTCTTATTTCCGCGTTTTCTCCTTCCTTCTTCTTCAGCAATCTCACGCCGGTTATTCCATGAACACGCTGGATTGCGAACAGCTCTTCTTCATCATCTAACTCGTGCAAAACTTGAATGAACCAGGAGTTAGACTCCTGCCTTAGCGATCGAATGCACCAAGATCATTCTCCTTCCTTGCGAGGTTAAATCTTCATTCCAAGGGGATGCCGCGTCAAGGATGTTGATTTAGGCGAGGTTGCCCATGGATGCTCAAGTTCCCTTCCACGTTGATCTTCTTCGGACGGGTAGCCAAAATACCCCTGGTTAAGCACCAAGAAGAGAGGATACATAACTCGTGTATGGAGTATTTCGCCGGTGATCGGAGTTGCCAGACGTCAGAACCATGGACGCCAAGCCTTCTTCACCAGCCCTATAGATCAATTGCCTCAATCTGCCTTCGTGTTCAAGGAAGATGCACGGATGTCTACTCAAGGATTGCTTGATTCGGGGACGATGCAAATCCAAGATGTTAATGGCTGCCGGCGGCCATTAACGATGCTTGAATCTCTACTAATCTCATGGCAATGGTGAGCATTGTAGTGTAGTGCTCAAGGGTGAGCCACGCCCTAAAGACGAAGAACTCTCCACGCATGGCGGAAAGAGAAACTTTCAATTTGATTAAGCAAGAATGAACAAAATGTCTCAGTTTTGGCTTATATACAAGTGCCAAACCGGTTCAAAGCATAGTCTCGAGATGAGACTAAAAGCAAACCGAGTCAAACTAAAAACGGTACCAGAATCAAATCAACTTGAGTAAAAAGAGTCTAAATCTCATATGGACCAAAGGCCCCACCTCGCCCAGGTACGATTGAGCTTCGCCAACTCGATCCGTGAAGTGGGCTTGGCCCCTTTTGTCCTTGATCCGAACCCGGATCATGCATGCTCCTCGCCAAGCCGAGCCCACCTCCATCTAGGCTAAACTCGCCTAGGTCTTCCTCTTTCGGACTAAGTGGGTCCGAGTTCTCCTCGTCTAGGCTAGGTGCGCCTAGGTCTTCCACACCTAGACCAGGTGGGTCTAGGTCTCCTAGGTCGAGTCCACCTAGGTCTTCTACATGTGAGGCTCCCTTAGCCTCCCTAGGAATCGCAACGCGCTCCCCGCCTTGCTCCACCCCGTCCTTTGCTTTCGTTGAGGAATTAACCTCACAATGCAAAAGTCCGCCTTCTCCCGAAAACGCCAAGGAAGGAATAGGCAAATTAACCTCCCTAAGCATTTCACCCGCTCCCGTAGTCACTTCAACCTGTTTTTTGCAAATCTCAAAAGAAGAAAAGTTAGCCTCACTACCAATACGGGCACCTTCTGCGGAGGTGCCAATGTGGGAAGTATGAGTTCTAGGAAGGCCCGTATCAGAGGAGGAGGATGGAGGATGGGAGGAAGAGGAGGAGGAGGATGGGGGA
>JAANDH010000108.1:499600-537925 GCA_011799765.1 Nymphaea thermarum
CCCGTGGAGGATGGGGGACGGTTGGAGGAGGAGGGTGAAGAAGGAGAGGAGGTGGAGGCGGAGGGGGGGAAGGGTGAAAGAGGAGGAGGATGGGGGACGGGAGGCAGGGAAGGGGGAAGAGGAGGAGGATGGGGGACGGGAGGCGGTCCGGGCTGCCACCAGGAGGATGAGAAGAGGAGGACGATGGGGTGGAGGATGGGGGACGGGAGGAGGAGGATGGGGGACGGGTTAAAATAATGTCAGCTTGCCTAGGAGTTGATCTTGGCTTCAGTCCATAACGAGGAGGAGCAAGATGGGGGACGAGAGGAGGAGGAGGGGAGGAGGCAGAGGATGGGGGACGGGAGGAGGCGGAGGCGGAGGATGGGGGACGAGAAGAGGGGGCCGGCCTGGGCCCGACCGATCGGGCTGGGTACCCGGTACCTGGCGGCGGCCTAGCTCCAACTAGTTGACTGGTGTGAGCAATTGATACGGTCCAACTTAGAACTTTGCCGAGAATGGCCAGGGACGTGGCCGAAAGAAGGTTAAGCCCAACCAAGGCCAAATTGACCCACAACCGGGTCAAATGGGAGATGGTGGTCCAGATCAAGACGTTAACACCAAAGGTGAGATTAATAAATCACTTAGAGTTGAAGCAGAGGGAGGTGCAGGCGGAGTTGCAACGGCTCTAAGTGAGGAAATTGAAGACCAAGGTGGAAGGTCTAAACCCGGTCCCATGGTCGTGGTCAGACCCGGTCACTTAGGGCCAACCTATGACAAGCCTAGCCAGATTTGGGTCCGAATCAAAGCCCAAACTCGTGCATGTTAGAGAAGGATCAGTTTAGGCGAGGCAATAGGTCTCAAACCTTTGATTTTTCACATTTTGATTATGCATCTGCTTTTGCGCCATTTGCTTGTGCATTTTGAATCTTTCTTTTGAACCGGATCACTTGTTTTAGATCCATATTGATCCAAGTCTAAAATACTTTGTAATTCTTTCATTTCGTATGCAATTAAAAGAATTTTGATTCATTTGTCGAATTACACTCTCTCTGGTCACGGTTATCTCCTCTCCCCTTGCGCACTCTCTTCCCCACGGCTCCTCTCTTCTCTTCCTCGTTTCCACATTTGGGTGAAACCGGCAGGCATTGCCGATTCCAGCCAAGCTTCCCCAAAACCAAGGGTTATTCTTCTCTTTTCCTTCTTCTCTTCCTCTCTTCTCACCTACTCGCCCAAGATCTAACTGCTTAAAGACTCCCCTTGCTCCGACGTGAAGAGTTCTCCTTGCCCATGATTTCTCCACAACAACTCAAGCCTATCAAAGGTGAATTCATCCTTGATTATGAAGGAGTAATAGAGGCCAGATCAGCCCACACCTGTCAAGTGTTAGAAGGTTAGTACAAGAACTTCTTTTGGCAAAATTGTGCAACTCGTCGGAGGAATTTGGACAAAGGTTCGGCCTTGTCATTGGCCTCTTTCCCTAGGTGAAATCCCTAGAGAAAGGACTGCAATCCCATGGTTGAAACTTTGTTTAAAGTTCTTTTTACAAGCGACAAAGGATCCGTAGGGGACTCTTGTTTTTCCTTGCAAGTTTGAAGCATTTTCCACCGGCAAATTCTCTTCAAAATTCATAGGTTTAAGCCTTGGTTTATGCCTGTATTTCCAGCCAGAAATCAGCAAGAAAAGTGATTGAAAAACAGTGATTTGGGCATGGAAAAAGAAGAAAAAGATTGATAGAATCATCACCCAAGAAAAAGTTGGAAATCGGCCAAGTTTGATGCGATTTAAAGTTAAAACGAAGAAGTTCTAGTGCTCGCCGGAATTCTGGAATTCCGGTGGCGACCGCAGCTCTTTTTCTGGCAACATTTGGGTGTTCCGGCTAGAGGATCAAGTCACATTTGGGCGTGCAAAGGATCTTTCACATTTGGCGTGGGCACATTTGGGAAATTGTGTGGCCAAGTGAGGATCTCCTAGGTGCAACTCGCCTAGCCGCCGGAGCATTTGGGGGTCATTTGGCCGTCATTCCTACATTTGGGGTAAGTGGATCTCACTTTTGTCCTTTCGCAATCTCCACCCTACATCTTAGCCACATGGCGAAGATCGAGAGAGCTAAGAGAGATCCTTTGAGCGAGATCAACCCCTCCTTCCAAATTTGGTGGAATCTTCCACATTTGGTGGAAGTCAAACCGAGAAATCCAGCCACATTTGGCACTTGGGTTGGCGGACCACCCCTCCTCATTTGGTGCTGGACCCACCTTACCTTGACCCTAGCTGGGCACGAGTCCCATGTGCTAGAGCTAATCCCGAGTAGGTTCGCATTTGGTCAAGGTGCCTCCTTCATTTGAGGAAGCAATTAGCCTCTCCTCTTACAATTGAGGAAGATAGCCTCTACGAACCAGCCACCTAAGCCACCACATTTGATATCCATTTCCCTAGCTTAGTCGACCCTACATTTGAGCCAACATTCCCTCACTCGCCCCACTCTAGCCGTCACCTTCATTTGGTCCCAATTTCCCATTTCCATTTAGTTCAATTGCACCTAGACCTACCTTCCTTAAAAATAGGAGTTGAATTTTAGCCTAAACCCTTCGCCCGTTCGAACCCAAACTCGGGCCACTAAACCGAACCTACCTAACCTACATTTGGTCTAATCCTTGCCCCCATTCGAGCTTAGTCCTAGGTCAACCCATTTACTCCGAGCCCACCTAGTCTACCCGAACCCTAGAAGGTCCACTCTTAGGCGGCCACAACCCTAGCACCCAAGGCAGCCTACGGCCCCTACCGCAGCCTTGTTTCTCTTGTGGCCGGTGGATCCCGTCGGCCGCCACTTCCGGCCAGCCTCATCCTCCGCCGGCCGCTGCTGCTACTTTTCCAGCGACCCTCTGGTGATTTTTCCCACCAGCAGCCTTAACTTCCGGCGTGTACTTTGGGTGCTCCTTGGTGCTTTCTGGTGGAGACTTCCCCTTCACTCGTGGCTGCCAAGCTTGTACTTCTTCAACCGGGATTCTCATACCTTGAAGCTGCAATACCCGAGGGCTGGTTATCACCTTGTGGTCTCTTTCGCTTCTCTTGCCAACCTTGTCTTGGCCGGTAACCTTCTAGTCCACCTATGGACTCGTGGGAGGTTGTTTTTGCTTTTGCATTTTACTTTAGCCTGGCTTAGGCCTTTGTTGCACATTGAGGTACCTCGGAGGCATCTCGCCAAAGACACGACCTCGTGGCAACTAGCCTCCTACGGGTGGGTGTGGTTTGATTCGATTAGGATTGGATTGATGGTTTATTTGAGTGAGTTGTGAGAGATTAATCTTGTATCACGCGCACCTTGTACTGGTCACATCTTGTAGTGATTTGTAGTAGGATTTGCGGGTTAACCTCACTTGTATTCTTTATCTTTATTGGGTTTTAAGTCAGGGTTCCTGTCCGACTGGGTAATGTCTTTGTATTTGATTTGTCTAGGATTGTCTTAGGCTGTCTCAGTGTGATCTTGGGGGTAGGCACGGCTGTCGGCGTGGGATTTCAGTCGGCACCGGGTTAGACCCTACCAGCAACTCACCATGTGGTTCTGCCACAATTCTTGATTTACTTGGGCTTCCATATCTACCCAAGAATTTTTTGTTTCCAAAGTCTTTCCATTTTTTATTTCCTTCGGACGACGTTGATGGGTGCTTTTGAGGTGCAGGTGTATCTAAGTTCCTATCTTTGCTGATCATGCATCTTGTATGTGAAGATCTGGAACCCATCTTAAAGGATGTTTGGGAACAATAACATTATTGTTTTCTATCTTAAAAAGTGGGAGTAACATAATGTTATTATTCTCAAACATTATGTGTTAATGTCCATTACCATAATTCTTTATAGCGTTTGCGCTAGAGTTCAAGCTGCTGCACCTAATTAGTTGTTAGTCTCTTAAAAGGTGGCCACATGTTATGAATGATATGGCTAAGTTCTACATGAAATGATGTTGTCTATAGAGGACTTAAAATCGATATCATAAGAATTGCCTTCAATAGTGGAGCTAAAGGAGCAACAATATGGCTGATATAGGCCGGTGCCCACACCAGCATTTTTAAAATCCCAAAAATCCCATTACAATCAGCGGCAGATGTAATACCTCATAAATTTGGTTTCGTATTGAAAATTGTGAGGGATCTTCAAGGACTTATAAATGGAGTTATTAATGAGATGACTGTTTTAGTTTCTGCCTTTTTAAAGTTGAAGACGAAACTGTTAGGAGGCGAGTTGGGATCCATCGAACCAGGGGTCCGAGTCCAGAAGTGGGTCGGATTGTTACAATGGTATCAAAGCTGGTTCAACACTCGGACCTAGTGTCTTACCTGTGCGGACGTGTGTGCCTTAATGGGGTGGATTGTAACACCTATAAATTTAGTCTCGTATTGAAGATTGTGGGGGATCTTTAAGGGCTTATAAAAGATGTCATTAATAAGATGATTGTCTTGGTTCCTAACCTTTTGAGGTTGAAGACCGAGCCCAGGAGTGAATCAAGTTGAAAATTTTTCTTTTACAACGAAGTTAGCCCAGCGTCTAATTACATGTGCTGCATAAACTTGACCTGAGTCAAAGTGTCTACCCTTCATTTTTCTACCTCATGTAAAACCTACAGACAGGACAAGTGTTGTGCTTCTCCAACCATTTGATTATGCATTACACTGATCTTTACCCAACTAATTAAAAAAAATTACATTAATTGAATTTTTTTTCAATAACTTTTGGCCAGCCCCTAAAAAATATCCTTGCGCCTGACTGTCCGCCTCACCTCCCTTCATCCTCTCCCCTCCTCCTCCTCCCCCTTCATCCTCTCCCTCAACACCACCACCAAAAGTCGGCTTCTTCGCTTCCACCCTCATGTAAAACCTACAGACAGGACAAGTGTTGTGCTTCTCCATCCACTAGATTATGCGTTACATTGAACTTCACCCCAACTAATTAAAAAAACAATTACATTAATTGAAATTTTTTTCATTAACTTTTGGCCAGTCCCTAAAAAAAATCCTCGTGCCTGACGTCCTGCCTCCTCCTCCCTTTGTCCACAACCCTCCTCCTCCTCCCCCCTTCGTCCACTCCCTCAACACCATCACCAGCAGCCGACTTTTTCTCTTCCACCAACATCTGAAACCTATAGACAGGACAAGTGTTGCGCTTCTCCAACCACTTGATTATGCGTTACACTGAACTTTGCCCCAACTAATTTAAAAAAAAAATTACATTAATTGAAATTTTTTTCGTTAACTTTTGGCCAGCCTCTAAAAAAAATCCTCGCGCCTGACTATCTGCCTCCTCCTCCCTTCGTCCTCTCCCCTCCTCCTCCTCCCCCCTTCGTCCTCTCCCTCAACACCATCACCAGCAGTCGGCTTCTTCTCTTCCACCGACATCTGAAACCTATAGACAGGACATGTGTTGCGCTTCTCCAACCACTTGATTATGCGTTACACTGAACATCACCCCAACTAATTGAAAAAAAAAATACATTAATTGAAATTTTTTTCGTTAATTTTTGGTTAGCCCCTAAAAAAAATCCTCGTGACTGGCTGTCCTCCTCCTAAGCCCTTCGACTTATCCCATCCTCCACCTCCCTGCTTTGTCCTCTCCCTCATCACCACCGCGAGTAGTCAGCTTCTTCACTTCCACCAACATCTGAAACCTATAAACAGGGCAGATGTTGTGCTTCTACAACCACTTGATTATGTGTTACACTCAACTTCATCCCACCTAATTGAAGAAAAACATTACATTAATTAAAAATATTTTCGTTAACTTTTGGCTAGCCCCTAAAAAATCCTCGCGCCTGACATTCCTCCTCCTCCCCCCTTCGTCCTCTCCCTCAACACCACCACCAGTTGCAGGCTTCTTCACTTCCACCAGCATCTGAAACCTACAGGCAAGATAGGTGTTGTGCTTCTCCAACCACTTGATTATGCGTTACATTGAACTTCACCCCAACTAATTAAAAAAAGAAAAATTATAACCTCGCGGCTGACTATGCTCCTCCTCAGCCCTTCATCCTATCCCCTCCTCCACTCCCCCCTTTGTCCTCTCCCTCAACACCACCACCAGCAGTCGGCTTCTTCACTTCCACCAGCATCTGAAACCTATTGACAAGGCTGGTGTTGTACTTCTTCGACCACTTGATTATGCGTTACACTAAATTTCACCCCAACTAATTGAAAAAAAATTTACATTAATTACTTTTTTTCGTTAACTTTTGGCTAGACCTTAAAAAAAATCCCCGCGCCTAACTGTCCTCCTCCTCCTCAGATAGGGTAAGTATTGTGCTTCTCCAACCACTTTGATTATGCAGCCGTCGTGGTACCTATGGCTGCAGGGCATCTCCCTCGCCTCCCCATCTGTGCCAAACCCCTCTAAGCGCACAATGCACTGAGCCTCTTCATCCTCCATCACCACGCTTGCCAACACCTCCAGAGTTTCCTTGGAGGATGGAGAATTATAGTAGTTTTTTGTAATGTTGTTCGAATTTAATAAAAAAATTGATTCAAATTCAAATGTAAATTCTAAAGTGGGATTCAGATTATCAGGTCAGATGCAAATAGTTTATTTGTTCTCAATTCAAATCTAAATATAATTATCAGGTCAGATGCAAATAGTTTATTTGTTCTCAATTCAAATCTAAATATATAAAAATTGGGAATAGCTAATGTAGTTAAATGTGCATCCAATTAATTAAAATATATCCGTTAACATTTCTACTTCTGTATAGATGTCAAACGGCCTAATACTGAAAAAAGCTTATTATTTACTTAAAAAAATCAAATCATATTAGTTTTTTTATTTTAGAAATTACATTTAATTAGACTATGGGTTACATTTAAAAATACCATACATCCAATATCCATATGAGGCTTGGATTTGGAAAGGTGTGATGATTGGACTGTGAATTTAAAAATCAAATTTAAATCAGATTCAAAATACAAATTAGAAACTTAGATATGAATATGTAGAATTTTATTCTTTTGTATTCGAATAAGAAATTATTGTGATAAACGGTACATTCGATTTCTACTGACTTCATTAAATTAACCATTTTATTGAGTCCCGAGTGCACAACTTTATATTTTTAAGTGTGTTACCTAAGCTTAAAGTTTGAAATATCGATAGAAAAACCAAGTGCTAAACAAAACTTGATATTTATAAACGACTAAATTTTAGGGTGTCAAATACATTTGGTGCATTGGTTTGGGCAAATTGCCCACACTAGCTCACATGTGGTGTGACCTGGAACCGTAGGTCGTTAGTTTGTTTTGACCGGGTATAGGAAGTCACGGGTCTGCGCATTCGGGATTGCGCAATAAACTAATATGACCGTTGTAGCTTGCGTGACATTCAATTTGAATTATATGTAATCACTTCTTGTGTCTCTCTTCCGTCGGCTCTCTCCCATCGCGCCTCTCTGATCTTTCCCCTTTCTTTTCTCTTTCCTCTCTTCGGTTCACCCCATCCCCTCTCGTTTTATACTTTCCCAACCTGAAAGCACCCAAGATTCTCCATCCTGACCAGTGCCGATCAAAAGCTTGATGTAAGCGACGGGAATCACCAACATCACGATGCCCAAACGGATCTACGCTGTGTAGCCATTAAAATCGGCTACCGATCTGCCGATGGATGCCCCCTGCTTCATTCCGTCATGCATCGCCAGAATGTGGAGTCCCCCTGACTCGGTGCCTCATAGAATGGTTCATTCTCAAAAAATTTTACATCCCGAGTCACAAAGAACTTTCTTGATCTTGGATCAAAACATTTGTAACCCTTTTTTTTGCTTGAGTATCCAAGACACATTTCAAAGCACGTTTTTCATGTTTGTTTCGGAATCTCTCTTGTATGTGCACAAAACATTTGCACCAAAAAATTCTTAAGTGCCTAATAGAAGAATCAAAACTTCAAGAGGAACTTGATTTTCAATACTAGAACTTGGCACTCTATTAGCAATATAACATGCTGTACCTACTGCTTCGGCCCAAACCTCTGAGGGACGTTCATATGGATCATAAGAGTGCGACCAATGGTAAGTTGTCTATTTTTCCTTTCTGAAACTCCGTTTTGTTGGGGCGTGCCAAAGCACGTAAGTTGTGGTTGTATTCCCTTTTTGTTCATAAATTCTTCAAATTGTTGGTTCAGATATTCCCCCCCATTATCAGACCGGAGTTTCTTAATTTTTGCTCCATACTGAGTGTATACCAGATTGTAGTAATCTTGAAAAATCTTAACAACTTCACTTTTATTTCTATGGAAAAAAATCCATGACATACGAGATTTATCTTCAATGAAAGACACATAGTACCTGTATCCCGTATAGGATTCTACCGGGGCTGGTCCCCACACGTCAGAATGCACCAGTTCAAAGAAATTTGTGGATCGTTCAGTGCACAGTTGAAAAGGCAACCTAGTCAACTTTGAAAATTCGCAAGCATCACAAGAGTGTCCATCTGCGACAATATTAGGAATCCGCATCTTCAAGTTCTTATCTGAAATATGCCCAAGTCGTGCATGCCACATTTGATATTCTTGCTTCCTCTTTTCACTATGTGTATGTACGAAGAAACTTGCTCCTGGAGTTTCATTACGTATAGCCCATTTTACTCTCGTCCTCTACCAATCTCCCTCTTCGTTACCAGATCCTGGAATATCACATTCTTGGGAGAGAAAATGGCCATACAATTATAAGTGTTGGTCAGTTTGCTTACTGACATCAAACTAGTAGAGTGACTAGGCACATAAAGAACTGAAGATGATTTATTTTCAAAGAATGAAAATTTTTCAGTTCCATTAACAACAATATGTGATCCATCGGCTGAGAAAACGTGTTTTTTGTTCATATTATCTATAGCAGTCAACTTGGATGAATCATTAGTCATATGATCGGTTGCACCGGTATCAATGACCCAAATAGAATTGCTTGAATGAGTAAGAAAGGCAAGATTGTTACCTTCAATGGAATTACCAACCGGCTGAGAAGAAACGAGATTTGTCTTAGAGAATTTTTGAAAGAATTTCTCTAAATCATCTTTTGTGACAAGATCTGCTTGGGAAGGTGGCATTTTTTCTCTTACCGGTTTCCCGACGAGCTCCCAACATTTTTCTCGACGATGCCCAGTTTTCTTACAATACGTGCACTTGAGTCTGCTGCGGTTTCGTTGGAAGTTGCTTTCATCATTCTGGTTTTGTGAATTAGTCTTCCGAGTACTTGATTTAAACCGAGCAAGACACACCATCTTTTCATGATTCTCTTCATATAACTCTGTTTTTGATGTGGGGTTCATGACCTTTCTTCTAGGATCCTCTCTTTGAATTGCTTGGCATACTTGATTAAAATTTGGTAAGGAAGTGGTCATGAGAATCTGGCTGCGAAGACTCTCATAATCAAGTCCTAGACCAGCAAGCACTTTAAAAATTTTGTCTTCCTCAAAACGTTTTTGATAGATGTCTGCATCTGTAGTAGCCGGCCTGTATTGGGCAAGTTCATCATATAAGCTGTGAAGTTTGTTTAAATACATACTGGTTTGCTTGCCGTCTTTGGTGAGGTTGGCGATATCAAGCTGAAGTTGATACACTCGAGCAAGATTATTTTGCTCGCTATACATATCCTTCAATGTATCCCATATTTCCTTTGCGGATTCCTTATACAGAAATAGGCTGGAGATGTGAAGTTCCATGGAATTCACAAGCCACACCATTACCATGTCATTTTCAGATTCCCAAACTTCATAGTTGGAATCGTTCTTTGGTGGAGGTGTGATTCTTCCAGTGATATATCCCACTTTAGATCGCCCGCTTAGGAAGAGGCGAGCAGCTTTAGCCCAACTGAGATAATTTGTATCGTTGAGGAGAATAGAGGTGATCTTGAGCTTCCCATGGCTTTGATCGTTTCCTCCTTTCATATTGTTGGAGCTGCTGCAGCTGGTTTGATTGCTGAGAGTATCAGCCATGGTAAAATAAAATTGAAAAAAGAAACAATTTTATATCAGAAAGTGAAGCAGCGGTGACGACTGGTTTTGAGGTCTGAGTCGACACCAGCGTCCGAGCACGCTTTTTCCACCAGGATCAGGTATGTCCTCCTTTTGTTCTGCTCTTTGCCGAGAAACAGAAACTACGTCGTCAGCGAACAGTAGAGAATGATAGAAACAGATCACCGTCAGAAGCAAGGGAAAAACAACCGACTAGTGATAAAATCCAAGAAACCCCAAAAAATTGGGGGGGAGGCGGTGGTGGAGATTCTCCGTCGGCTGTATCAGACAGCTTCCCAAAATAATTCACAGATTCCTCCAGAGGTCTCCATGGAATCTGAGATTGCACGGGAAATCAAACGAACTAGATAGGCTCCTGTTTGACGGCAGGAATCGCCAAGGAAAAACGGCACCACAGGTTGCTCCGTCAGTGCCTTCTTGTGTCCTCCGGCAGCAGCTCGATCGTCCACCACTCTTGGAGGAATCAACTTCAAGTGCTCATGTAAACCTGCTCTGATACCATGTTAAAGAAAGGGGGAAACCAAAGAAGCGATAAAACAAAGCATAACAGAGGGATTTACATGGTTCGGCTTATTAGCCTACATCCACGAGAGAAAAAAGAAGCGCTCTTCTACTTCATTCTTTGATGATTCTTTACAGCAGGCATTCAGCTCCTTATATAGTTTTTGGATACATGGGATTAAGATGAAAATAGTTTCACAAGAGATTTACGAGAATCCTCCAGCAGGATTGATTGCAAAAATCTTGGAGATGATTGATACATTAGGATATGTATCCTATCTCTTCCCAAATATAACGGATCGTGATCTTCTTTCTATGGATGTTGCAGAATCCCTCCTTATCTCTATGCCACGAACACCAACAGCATCAAGAATCCCAACAGAGGAACGACATAAACAAGGCAGCCATCGATTCTCTCCGTTCTCAAAACCGTGCAGCCATTGAAGCCGGTCGCCGCCGGTTTGCTACCGCCAACTGTCAATATGCTCCATCTCAGACGTGCGGCCCGAATATTGCCTCTCATGCGGCGGTGAACCGTCAACAGTGAAAAAGAAGCCTGGACGATGACGAACAAGTTTTCTTGGCATTCCAGCAGATTCTTGGAGGACTCTCTTCTTGCCAAACGCCACCCGCCGAGCAACCGGAGACTGTGACACCACAATAGCACTGTGGACTCTGGAATCTGCCTTCGGAGGTGAGTGAAGCATCTCGGACGGTCGTCTTCGGTTCTTTCATCGGCTCAGGTAAGTTTTTCCTACCTTGCAAGCGGCGTCGGGTCCTTATTGGCCTTCGACATCGAGCTTCTCGTCACACCTGATAGGTTGTTGTAACGAACTTTTAGAGTCCAAGGTCAGCGAAGACAGATCATCATTTACTATTGTTATTTGACTGATTCTTTGTACGTCTTTAGACAAGATTCATGCTCGTCATCTGGAGATCTCATTTAGGTTCAAGTTGATATGGGCACTAGATTAATTTTTTGTAGCCGATCATGATATTGAGTTATGCATTGCATAAATGTTTGTTCCTATAGATTCAGATGGACGTTGTCCTGTTCTCTATTCATTTGAGCACGTGTTCTCTATTCATTTGAGCGCGTCTCCCTTAATTATATCAACTGAGTGATCTCAAACTCTTAAACTAGCTGATTGTTTACTAGTACTGTTGTAAAGAGTTGCAGACTGTCATTTCTATCAGGAGAAGATCGAGCAAATCTCCATCAATTTGGTGATGCTTTTAGATGTACTTCCCTTCTGCAAGTCCTGGTCAACCATTTGTCAATCAAATGGCTGTGTCCAGAAAGATGCAAAACAGGATATAGATCGACCTGATCTTGGCGTGAATTTTTAACAATGAAAAGCCCACTTGAGCTGGTCGACATAATCTCGTTTATCCTTGATTTTGATATCTCGAAACTAGCATCTGTAAGTGTCAAACTCATTCATCCTTTGCTTTGAGATCTCCAAACTAGCATCTGTAAGTGTCAAACTCATTCATCCTTTGCTTTGAGATCTCCAAACTAACATCTGTAAGTGTCAAACTCATTCAACCTTTGGTTTGAGATCTGCAAACTAGCATATGTCCTTATCAAATCGCGGTAATTCAATGGAAAGGTCAGGTTCTTCCAGTCCCACAGCTGATCTTCAAACCATATGTATATATATATATATATATATATATATGCTCTTGTTAAAATGTGACAATTAATTGAACATATTTTGTTAATTAAGGTTATGTTATGTTTTGTTTAGAATAATTTATGCTATTATTATCTTTCAATAAATAAAAGTTATTTATCCTGTATATAATCCCGATGTTTTCATACTTATTATGTCTTTCTTTTCAATGTTTTTTATTATTGAGCTCTTCCGTTATTTAGACTTTATTTCTTGCATATATTTTCATTTTTTATGAAACTCATTAATTGATACAGTGGGGTGTCTCAAACAAGACGAGTGCCCACTGTTTGCTGGCGGCGCGTTGGCTCCAGCAGGGACCCGACCGTAACCTGCTCCTGTTATGGGTCTACCGAATGCGTCCAGTTGCAGTCACAATCCTCTGTTCGCACACGCAGCTGTGGATGCGCGCAGCTAGAGTTGACTGTGCAGTTTCCTCCTCGCCCCACTGGACGAACACAACCACACGAGCAGAGGTCACAGTCCAGAAATAAACATGGACTACAGCAGGCGGAGATGAGAATTTGGTTACCAGACTGAGATCAAACGCAGGTTGCAGCTGCTATCGGGCGCCGATGCTCCTGGACTGGGATTTGGACGCGCCTGGGCTTGTTTTGATCGTGAGGAAGTCAGGTGGCGGTTTTGGATGGCAGTCGTCGCGGAACAGGAACGCCTCCTCGGCAGTGGCAGGGATCGCGGACTGTGCACGCTGGTAGACAGGTTCAGCTTCACAGGCCCGTAGCTCCCAGCTCAGAGCTCGATTTGAAGGTGATATGGCTCATTGGAACTGGGAGGACATCTGAGGCCGTTTTCACTTGAAACCCACGGTGTGTTGCGTATCTATGGTCCGTCCAACAGAGGTGACGGTTCGGCTACTGCAGGGAAGGAATGCACAGCAGCGACGTATCTTATGCAGATTAGGGGATAGATTTTACCTATCTCCAGCGGTGAAATGTGCTATTTGAATGCGCCTGGACCGTGCTTATGATGGGAGTGACGACCGTAGGTGATTTGGAGGTCGTGGTGGTGGAAAGACTTACGGAGGGCGGACGTTTGGTCTATATCAGTCGGATGGCTGGTCTGCAGCACAGCAATGTCGCATACGGATCTGGAGCAGTGTGCCTGAACTGTATTTTGTTAGATGTATATATTTTGTGTTTCTCCTAGTTTACTGGTGTGAGCAACTCACCATGTGGCTCTGCCACTGTTCTTGATTTACTTGGGCTTCCATATCTACTCAAGAATTTTTGGTTTCCAAAGTCTTTCATTTTTTTTTATTTTCTTGTGAGGTGCAGGTGTATCTAAGTTCCTATCTTTGCTGATCATGCATCTTGTATGTGAGGATATAGAACCCATCTTAAAGGATGTTTGGGAACAATAACATTATTGTTTTCTATATTAAAAAGTGGGAGTAACATAATGTTATTATTCTCAAACATTATGTGTTAATGTCCATTACCATAATTCTTTATAGCGTTTGCGCTAGAGTTCGAGCTGCTGCACCTAATTAGTTGTTAGTCTCTTAAAAGGTGGCCACATGTTATGAATGATATGGCCAAGTTCTACGTGAAATGATGTTGTCTATAGAGGACTTAAAATCGATGCCATAAGACTTGATCGGATAGCATTTTTCTAGCTATGGAAGGAGAGAAAATGATTCTAATAGCATTTCACAAGTGAGGATGAAGAGAACCAAATGTTGTCACAAGTGTTTTGTGGCTTATTAAATATTCTAATATATTTGTTGATTAGTTTCCAAATAAAAAAGAAGATAGTTTGACAATGCCTATGCTATGTAATGCGCTTTTAAAAACTATATTGTTAGAATATAGTTTTGCATTCAAAAACAATATTTGAGAGTGTCACGAGTGCCTAAATGACAAAAATACGCTTGAACATAAAAATCTAACTTCTCTTATGAGGACAAAAACGAAACCGAAAAAAACTTTTTTAAGAAAAAAAAATAAAAGCTCCCAGTCTATAAAGCAAAGAAATAACATGGATTTAATCAAGCCGAATTAATATATTTTCAATTTTTGGATTTGAAAAAGAAAAATATTTGAAAGTAATTCAGAAAGCATAAAGCTGACTATCAAAACTTGTCGAGCTCAAGTTGTGTACTGCTCATGGATCGTCAACCTGACTTATCTAAAAATGAGTCTCATGTTGCTGCGTGCCAGATGTTGCAGATGGCTACAAATAAAAAATCTGTCACTATAAAACTGTCAGTCATATTGAAGTATTAGCTTCAGTTATGTTGTTTGATAAGAAGCAGACCACTTAGGTAAGAGACAACCAGACCCATTAAATTCATATATAAAAAATGTTTTCTGCAATCTAACCTTATTTATACATATGGTATTAATAGTTAATTTTAATATCTTAAAAATAAACGGCTCTTAGTAACAACAATTTTTTGGTAGTAGAAAAGATCAATTGCATATAAAATTATTGTTTATAAACACATTGACAGGTTTACATTTTGTTTAAAAGACTTTTTAACATAGATTTTAAGAGTATTGATTTTTATCCCTTGCTAATGACAATATATAGACGCACCCACACACACATCGACTTTTGGAGCAATAACAAGGACACTCTCTGGTTTTAAGTCTTTTTATTTAGCTCGTGGATATGCACATGTTCAAAATATCGTCGGCTGCAAGGGATGGAACAATTAAGTGTAAAAGATAAATACCATTTCACCCTTCAAGATTAACCTATCGTCCTTTCTTCCTCGGCCTCGTCATCCTTATGGTCATCGCATCGTTTTTGTTACAGGATCGTAGCACTTGTGCATCTAATTTTTATTGTATCCTTTTAACTTAATTTCAAACAGTTATTTTATTAATTGCTTTTAACAAATATTATTCTAACAAATATTATTGATTTTTATTTTTTTAATATTGTCTGGGCATTGCTCATATAGACACAAGAAAATATGCAATCAATGTTCAACAACATGCAAGAGTGTTTTCAAGAGAATACGAATGTGATGCAAGACAAAATGCAGTTGATGGCTGATTCTATGGGGAGTCCAGATGCAATGTGCAAAGAGCATGATGAACGACTTGAATAACAAGCATGTTGAGGCGAGAGAAAACTCAGGTGCCCCCGAAAGACATTGCGGAAAAAGAATAGTGGAGGGATCAGGTTGAGGGTGTGGACGAAGACGTTGTCGTGCCCAAGGAAGGGAACAAAGAACTAAGGGTGAGGGAGGGAGCCAAACAACCAGTTCTTCAACCCACCAATAAGAATGGGAAGGTGCAGGTGGAACAATTGATTGTCCAAAACTAACCACCAGTCTACATGGAGCAACTGTTGGACCATCAGCATACAAGCGGGAGTGCAACCATTGATGGGTGGTGGCTGGATGGATTGAATCATGGTGGGCATGGCTAGACTTACGCAAAAAAACAAGGGCAAACAGACCATGTTTTAACCCCCCAGGTCATGCAAGCCTGGTCTGGGCTCGTTTTTATGACCCTAGGGTGAAGCTCGGGCATAGGCGGCAAAGCTATGTTGTAGCCATGCTTGGGTACGAGCCACACCCAGAAAAAAAAAAAAAAAAAAAAAAAACTTTGCCGGGACATGCTTTTGGGTGTCAGAGGATCTTTTAATTATGAGTCCACAATCCAAATTTCAACATTAACCAAGTGCGAGAGGAGTTATAATAGTCAGAAGTCTGCAGACTGAGTGATGGGAGCCCAGTCTTGGCTAGCTGCTTTGGCATAGGGGCACCATCCGCTGTCGTGGTGGCGCTGTCTGCAGACTCTGCCATGCTCGTCGCCACACCTCCTGTTTGATACGCCTCTACACCAAGCGAACTTCGAAACCGCCAAGACACCTACCTGTCTTGTTCGAAATCTTGGTCAGCATGAACTGTTGATATGGGAAGATGAAATCATTTACTGTTTCTGTGAGCGCATTTGAAGTATTTGGTTGAATTCCTGAAAGATAGACGAGGTGTTTCTGTCACAGCTTTGTCATCTAGGGAAGAAGCTAGAAATTTTTCATGAAAAGAGCTGAA
Source organism: Nymphaea thermarum (assembly GCA_011799765.1). Lineage (NCBI taxonomy): Eukaryota > Viridiplantae > Streptophyta > Magnoliopsida > Nymphaeales > Nymphaeaceae > Nymphaea > Nymphaea thermarum. The sequence continues at coordinate 515,779 of JAANDH010000108.1, forward strand.
TTAAGGTTTCTAAATTTTGACTGGGGGCCGAAATATCATTTTTCAAAATTTTTATATAAGACAAACAAATTTTTTAAAATTTACATGTAATTTTTTTAATTTTTTTTTAGGTGAGGCCAGGGCCTTCCTTCGACCCTGTTCTCATGATGACCACTCTCGGCTGCCTTGTGAATCTTTCTGCTTGTTAACACAGTACTGATGATTTGTGTAAAATGGGCTTTCTCTTCTTTGGATTGCTCGGATCGCCGGTTCATAAAGAGGCCAGTTGATTGATGTTTTGTGTTTCTTTTTTTCGTTCCCAGTGATCTTTAATCTTTTTCTTTTTAAAATTTGGACTTGCTTCTAGCCCATTCTTGCCCTCATGAAAGAATGCTAAATTGATGTTATATTGAATGGGGAACGAGTTATATGATAGGGTCGGAGTTCTCGTTCTTGTTTTCTTTTGAAGCAAGAAGGAAATACTTTCAGTTGTGTTTGTTGTTGGATTTCTTAAGACCTAAGCGTAGAAGTAAGTAATAATGCTAATTACGGTCCAGCTCGGTCCAACCCGACCCGTTTGATGGTTTAACAACAAGCCATGCCGGGTCTCGGACATCTTTGTCTTGACCCGGCATTCGGCTCGGCCCTGCTTGTGTAGTTACAGGCAGACAATTACCGGGCCCACCTGGCCCGATGCCCAGGCCTAGCCGTATATATGAAATTCATCATTGGCATAGGCGTCAATGTCTTTGTAAGGTGGGTACACTAATAAATCTAATAGACTATCTTATTATTAATTGTTATCTTCCCAAAGGCTGGATGGGGTTTGGGAGGCTCTCAGGGGCTGCAATTGCTCCAACTTGTGTGTTGGTGCAGATTAAGATCTGGACTGAAGATTTGGACTATAGAATGGATCTGCAATTGCAGATTTTAGACTTGAATCTTGGATTCAAACATGGTATTGATTTGAAGGAGGGAGAGATGCCTCATGCTAAGGCCCATGAGCTAGGTGAGCTGGTCGAGGTCTAGTTGGCCGAGCCTGAATAGGCCAGGTCAGATTCAAACAGGTTTCCAGAACTAAGCTTGGTTGGCTTGAGCCCACTGAGCTAGGATCGAATCAGGTCTGCGCCTAGGCTAGGCCTATGTACAATCGAGCGTGCATTCAGGTCAAATTTGATAGGTCTGGTTCTACCTGGGCTGGGTTGCTTGAGCCTGGTCTTAGAAAACTAGACTAGGTGTGTTGAACTGGGTTCGGTTTTGTGAACTAGGCTAATTGTGGTCAGGTTCTTAGGATTAGTTAAGTTTGACCGGGCTGGCTTAGGCGCAGCTTGCTGTGGGCCCCGCAGAGCTAGGATGGATCCCACATGGTTTCAATTATGCACATTATACCCCAATATGACATAGGATAATCTGGAAAAATGTGGATAAAACCATATTCCAATTTGACCATAGGAACAACATATGAAGAGACAATTTTGGCACTGACGTCGATTTTTTAGAACGGCGAGGTTTGGGCTAGGACGTGGGCCTCTGGGTTAGCCTAGGCAAAGGTTCAGACGGTTCAGAAAAAAGATTTCTTGGTTTATTTAGAAATCACCATTTTCTAAAAAAAAAAAGCACAACTTTATTTCAACAAAGAAATGGGAAAATGTGAGATAAACTGGGGAAAAAACAGGTTTATGGGATTCTTGGTGGAGTTTTGCCTAGGGTACCTAGCTAACAGGTGTCTCAACTATAATCAATTGCGAAATCAGAGAATTCTGATGAAAATCAAGGAAACTCAAAGATCTAAACATAAATAAAACCGAAGTGACTCAGTGATAAGGTTAGTAAATATATAAATTTGAAATTGTACTTCATCGTGGAATTTTAGTTGGAACAGAAATGAGAAAAGTTAGGTCCACTCATGAAGAAGACGCTCCCAACTTGGCATAAGCTGACATTGCAAGACTGAATCAAAATTAGACTCGGACCCAAAAAAAATTGGAGTGGCGGGCACTAGAGGGGTGACCTCCCAACACTGTGAAACATAGTAAAACAAGAGTTATCTTTGAAAAAAAAAGAAGAGAAAATTAAATGCCGTTTAAAACTTTAATAAACGAGTTTTCTGAAAAAAATGTTAAAAACGAAAAAATGTGTTTTTAACATGTTTTTTCGTATTTATTTCATTTTTTTCATTTTTTTTCTTTTTTTAATGCCAAACAGTTTTTTTTTTCGTTTTTCATTTTTTATTTGTTGCAAATATACTTATCTTTTAATGGTTGTTTAGTTTCTTACTTATTATTTTTTTTAGTTTTTAAAAATTGATGTATTTTTTTTCATTTTTTTTTCAAGCTCAGCGTATTATACCTGAGAAAAACCTCACCTTTTAAAACTCTGAAATGTTATTTATAACTAACTGCAAACGCTCAATATAAAACTGAATGTGGGGCAAACTAAGGAAATTAAATATAGAGCTAGGCTCTTTTGAATAGTGTCCTCCTGGAACTGGGTTGACTCAAGTTGACCGAAATTGTTCTAAAACTGTCAAAATGGAATCGAATTGACCTATCTTATATGCAACTTAGGGAATGACTCATACTGCTGGATCATTTACAAGATTTCTATGAATTTTTCTAAGACCGAAAATTTACCAAAACATTAACAACAAATCCATTTATCAGAAAACGTTTAATTGATCAGGTTCGGATACAGTTCCAATTGAAAACTCGCCCAACTTTTATTTATAGATTTGGAATTTGACCATGTAAAGGTCACAATAAAAAAAAAAAAAAAGCAAAATCATGTAAAGCCTCAATTAAAAAGCAAAACCACTAAACACCCACAATTTTAATTAAAAACCATTGACACCCACAAAATTTGGAAAAACATTCTCCAAACTCCAGCCCACTAGATCAGCCGCTAATTCTCCAGCTCGTAAATACCTGTCAAAGTTGAGACTTCACGGGCACCATTATGGGAGCCAAGTGGTGTATTTCTCTCTCTCTCTCTCTCTCTCTCTCTCTCTCTCTCTCTATATATATATATATATATATATATATATATATATATATATATATATATATATATATATATATCCCTCGGCCAAACTTTCTCTTCTCCTTCTCTTCATCTCTTTCTCCCCCAAACAGCACGTCATCTCCTCCTAAGTTCAGCTCCTCCCCCCTTTCTTACCCAGGTAATTAAGCCCTCTTCAAATTTACTTAATCAGAACTTATGGTTAATAAAATTATGCTTAAAGTATAGTTAGGCTTAGGATAGTTGATTATTCCTTTAATTCCAGTTAATAAGTGTGTATCCTTTCTTGCATCCTCTCCAAATGTTGTTTCCACATATGAAGAACAGGGAGTGCGTGATGAAATGGCGAAGAAAAGACACTTGCCACATTTTTGGAAAGTTTAATGCAGTAAAGAAACATGAAATCTTTTGCGGAGAAATGAAAACAACAAAGGTCTTCGAAAAAAGTTGAAATGTCAAGATACAACACAGCAAAGATAATTCCACTGCATGATGGAAGGAGTTCTTCCTATGTCCTAGTGAAAATTTGTATTTGTACGCTCTCGACTTCATGCAGAACAACATAATGTTGGAGCACAAACAAAAGCTCCCTCCACCAGGCAAGGGGATTGGACTAAGGCCTCAAACGTGGAAAAGGACAATAATTTGACATGCAGCTGCAGGATGCGTCTCTTTGCATAATTGGTAGAGTGCTCCTAAGTTCCTAACACCAGTGGGTTATGCAGAAAAGAAAAGGTCTCAGGACCCAATAATCAACAAGACCATCCAAAGAACAGAGAGCACATTGAAAGAAAAAGAATCATTCCATTAGGTTAAATAATGAAACGAGATTGTTGCAAGGCATGTATCCAATTCTTTTCATCTGTCTATGTAAAATTTGAAGCAAATCATATATCTGGTTAGCTTGGCTATGAGACTTATCACGTGAAATAAACACATGCACTCTATTCTGCACTTCAATCCAACTACATCCTGGTTGTTTCTTCAATCCTTTGTTCTTTAGCTTTAACCGCACAGTGGAAGCTTCTTTCCATTTCCCAGATCCAGCATAGATATTCGACAGCAGAAGGTAGGTCCCAGCGTTATCAGGTTCCACCTCTAGAAGCTTCTTTGCTGCATATTCCCCTACTCTTTGATCACCGTGGACAGTACAGGCAGCAAGCAATGCACCCCAGATACATGCTGAAGGCATAATGTCCAAATTTTTTATAAAAGCCACAGCCTCTTTAAGCTTACCAGCACGGCCACACAAATCGACCATGCACGCATAGTGATCTTCACGTGCCTTTATGGATTTATTTCTGATCATGGTGTGGAATAGTTTCAGACCTTCATCAATCATACCAGCATGGCTGCAAGCAGATAGAATTCCAACAAAAGTAACGTCATTTGGATCAAAGCCACAATCGACCATTTGATGAAAGATTTGAACTGCCTCATTGCCACGACCATGATATGCATAAGCAGCAATCATCCCATTCCAGTAAACGACATCCTTCTGCACTGCCCTATCAAAAATCAGCCTAGCAGTTTTGATTTCTCCACATTTTGAATACATACTCATCAATGCTGTGTCTACAAATGAATTCGAGAAGTATCTAGTTTTACAAACAATTTGATGTATCTGCTTTCCTTCATTCAGCCCAGCCAAGCTGCTGCAAGCACCAAGAACACTAACAAACGTGCCCTGGTTGGCACTGATAGCAGCCCTCTGCATCATGGAGAACAGCTTTATTGCTTCTTCATTATGCCCATTTTCTGAGTATCCCATTATCAGCGCAGTCCAGGTGACTACATTCCGGTCCGGAGTTTCATCAAATAACCGTCGCGCCATTTCCAAATTGCCAGACTGAATATAGCCCGTAATCATATTGTTCCACGTAGCCACATCTCTCTCCGGCATTTCAATGAAAAGCATCTCTGCTTCCTTCAAGCGGGAATTCTGGACATAACCAGCAAGCATCGAATTCCAAGATACAACGTTTCTTTCGGGCATTTGAGCAAACAGTCGTCTAGCGTCATCAATCCTACCATTCTGTGCCAGACCAGCAACCATTGATGTCCAAGAAATCACATCTCTGCTAGGCATCTTTCTGAAAAGTTCTAGTGCCTCTTCGATTCTCCCATGCTGAGCCAATGACGAGATCATCGTGTTCCAAGAGACTACATTTTTCACAGGCATTTCATAGAACAGGTCGCAGGCACGATCAATCTCACCGTTCTGTGCGTACCCGGCAATCATGGTATTCCAAGAAACAGTGTTCCTCTCGGGCATCTCACCAAAAAGCTTCTCTGCTTCCGATATCCGCTCAGCCCGCACATACCCAGCAAGCATTGCTGTCCAAGTGACCACGTTTTTCGTTCCTGCCCTGTCGAAGAGACGACGAGCCTCCATCACCAGCCCACATTTTGCATACCCTGAGATGATGGCAGTCCACGAAACGATATCGCGTTCACGCATTCCGTCAAACACTCGGCGGGCTTCCGCAATCCTGCCCTCACGGCTCAACTTGGTTATCATGTAGTTGGCCCGCGAGATGTTTCCATTCACACTTCGATCACTTTGGGCGTGGAAGATCGGTTTACCTTGAGAGTAGCAACAAAAACCACTCAGAGTAACACCAACTACCCATCTTACCTTGGAAGTTCGAACCGCAAGTGTTGCAACACCCAGAGATGCCACCGCCATCGGTGCCTAAGAACTGCTTCTTCCTCTCCTTTTTTCTTTTTCTTCTTCTTCTTCTTCTTCTTCTAATCTTCAAACCCATCGTCGCTAGCTCAGCTTCATGAAGATAAAACGACAGAAAAGGCAGTGTTGGATCTTCTAAACCAAGAATACCGTGGCACGCCGACCATCATTTTTGAAGGCTTCGGACTCCTAAAGGGAATTTCTTTGCGAGATTCAGCATGACACTCCGAGAAATGAACGTAGTCAATCTGCAGACGCGAAGCAGGTGAATAACAATCGAGCGTTTCACAAATGCCCTTGACCATGGGTCCTGACGCCCGCCCAAAAAAGGATGTAGGCATAAGGCATTTCATAAATGCCCTTGGGATCGACCGCTGGCGCACCAAACAAAGAGGGGCATTCCACAGTACACTGTACACATATCATGGGCCGACGGGCCGACTTTCCTTCGGTCCGTGTGGTGCGATGGTTCACCGTCCTGCCGCCTCAAGCCCAACGGCTAGTGGGTGCGAAGGTCATTTGAAGAGCTTACAATATGTAAAGAAAACAGAAAACACAAAAAAAAAAAAAAAAAAGTGAAAAGAACCTACAATGAACTGTTTCATTCAGTTAAAGTATAATACATTAATTACAAGAGAGGTAAGGAAGAAAACAAACTCAACTTTACTTGCATAAGGTGCCCCAAGGCTCACACAATGATTTTTATGTTGAACAACCAAAATAAGAAATTTCAAAACATAACACTTACACTGGTGAGAAGGCATTCCCTTTACAGGTGAACTGATTTACACAAAAAGAACACTATATATAAAAGAGGTGTTATAGACATAAACAAAAGGAAATATATTTTCTCCTTCAAATCATGTGTCGTCCTTGGTCTGCTTTATGGCAGGCTCTAACTTCTTTTGGATAGTGATGTTTCATTCAGAACACATACTCCATGTTAGCTCTGCATCACTTACCCACCTCACAAAATACTTCTTCGGCTCGTTGGGATAGTTGACCTTGTGTTGTATATTACCTGACTAATGTTTGCTCTGCAAACGGTACTTTCTACAAAATGAACTCTAATTGTGGCATGCTTCGCTTGAAATCTTCATCCTTAGTATAAAAGGGCTTTAAGTTATAGACATGGAACACCATATACACCTTGAAGTATGGTAGCTGGTCAATTCTGTAAGCAAACTTGCTATCTTTTTGGTCACCATGAACGGCCCTTTATAATTACGAATTAACTTGCATCCACATAAGATACCAGTGCCGTCGAGGGTATAGCTTTATCATGACTTGGTCTCCAATGTAGAATCCAGCAGGGCATTGACTTTTATGTACCCACTTCTTCATCCTTTTGGCTGAATTGTGCAAGAATGCCTTAGTGAATTTTTTTTGTTTCTGCCAGTCGTGAGTGAACTGGTCAACAAAGTTCAACATTCCATTCTTTTGTGCTAGAAGTGTGTGTGGCATTAGTGGTTGCTGCCTTGTTGCAACCTCAAATGGACTGTCTTGAAGTTTCATTTTTTTTACAGGTAGTAGCAGTATTGGGCTGCATTGAGGAAAGTTCTTCTATTGGCATTGGTGAAATGTCATAGATATTACTCCAACAGCCCATTTATATGCTTAGTTTGACCATTTGTTTGTGGGTGAAAACTTGTTGAGAATAGTGACTCTGAACTAGCGATAGAAAAACTTCACACTAAAACTTGCATGTAAAGTGAGGATTGCAATCACTTATAATTTTCTTTGGCACGCCCTAATGCTTCACAATGTTTTTGACAAAAAACTCTATTGTCTTTTATATAAGACATTCTTTTGATGCTAGGATAAAGATGACATACTTAGAGTCTCTTGACAACCACAAGAAAAGAGCTAAACCCGTCAACTTTCAGCAACCTCACAATGAAGTCCTTGAAAATGTTTTCCAAGGTTGTTCTATAATAGGAAGATGCTGGATCTGTTTTTTGTTTTGTTGGCAGATCAAGCAAGTTTTTACATAGGTTTCAACATCATCTTACATCTAGAGCCAATAGCACTCATGTTCAAGCAGTGCTAGGGTCTACTTTGGCCAGGGTAGCAGGTAGCTTGCTCATAAGGTGTCATGACACTCCTTTAGGATCACTCATCGAAGACTTTTGCATCCCAACACGAACATGCCAGCTTTCAGAGAAAAAAAGTCTTTTCCTCTCCAAAATCTATGAGATCTTCCTGCTTCTACTAAGGCCAACAAGTGTGTTGCCATTGCATCCCTTTTGAATGCACCTAGGGTACTCGCCTTTAGGTGCACTTCTGAAGCTTCACCCAAGCACTTGAAAGGACTTGAAAGTCAAAAATATGCAAAAAATGGGTTCAAAAAAGAAACAAGTAAAAGTTTTGATGCTGATAAGTATCCAGCAGACTGTTTTAAAAAACGTTGGCTTGCTATGATACGTCCAATGGTTTGGGGCAAGTTTAGACAACACTAATTCAAGTGACTTCAATGGTGTTGGTTAGGTAGCGATCACGTGTTCCAAAGATGGTATATAGGCATCAAGAGTAGAAAGTCATGGATGTGCAACTGCAAGAGACAGATAAAGTGAAGAAAACACAATATGCAAAAGGATCAACCAAAAGGGCAAGGGTCAATGGAAAAATGCTATGCGATAGAAAAGTAGGAAAAACTAAAGTTGGACTAAAGGCAATACATATGCTAAGACAGGTAGTCGAGACATGATGGGTGCGTCGAATAGATGGATGTCAATACAATAAAGAACAACCAATAATATTGTGCTAAATCATTGCGTGGAGAATTCAAGAAGACATCCAATGGACATGATAGATCTACAAATGATTCATGAAAACCGACAAAATGATTGAATGCAGTAGAAAGCAACAAAGGGGTGGTTATGGATTTTCTTGCACAGGCAGCTGGTCGATGATGATGTTGATGATTTAGTGGCTGGAGAATATTGCAGGCCAATTATGTCTGGCTGAACAAGCGAGCAGTTGAGATGCTTGTGCTGTCAGCCTTCACATTGCTTGGAAAGCAAGTTAGATCAAATCGAATGCTGAGTCAAGCAGAAAGCAATGCAATAAGAATGCACACCATGATGATGCGAGGACAAAGCGTATAAGTACAACATGGTTAGTAGGCCCTTCAAAAGATGCAGTCCCTCATTAAGTTCAAATATATAGCACTACATTGTGTGGTGCACATGGGTTAGGGCTAATTCATCCGGTAAATGCATAGGTTGCATTCACAACCATGTATGAGGCATAGGAATGAGCAAGTAAAAGCTCGACATCAAGTAAGGCGATGGTCGACCGCTTGCTTAATCCTATTTAGTCTACAATTGCTTTCACCTATATTTTATATCGAGGTCGATAGATGCTTACAGGCATGATAGTGTTCTAACAAGGCCACATGGTCATGGCTTACCGATGGCCTACTATGAGATAAATAATGAGTGATGGTTTACCGAGTATCTAACACTATTGTTTATTCTATGGTTAAAGAATGAAAGAGCATGCACTACCTTAAAGGATGAGTTAGGTTGGCCAATCGCTTGTGGCAACCCTCAGTGCTGCACAGGGTTGAAGTGGCTTGAAACGACCCATGCAATAACAAATACTCTTATAAATTTCAGTAAAAAAATATTTGTCTGACTATTTCCCTTGTCAATTTTTTCACTTACCCCTTTTATTTTAGAAACTCCAGTTCTCTTTTTATTTAAATAAATGTTTGCTAAACACAATTACTCATTTATTCACTTTTTTTAAGCAAGCATAAGGAGTATTTCATCCTACCACCCAGAAAAGAACCAAAGCTCCTACCTAACCTTTTGTCCTCTTAGGGTGCAAGGTTTGCTTTCGGTACCTCAAGATGCTCCTCCCACGACACTTCAATTGTACATCAGCACAAAGAGTTGACATCTTGGGTTTGAAACAAGAACTAACTGCCTACAGAGTCTGTCCAAAGTGCTATGTCAACCCCTTCGAAGACTTTCCTTCACTCATTTCCCTCAACCCAACTAAATGAAATGGTCATCCAATCACTGGGAGAAAGTGAAAACAATTGAATACCAACCTTCTAGATTTACACCAAGCTATTTTCACATCTTACTACAAAATAAAATAGCCAATTAGTTCTTATGTGGTTGTTTCCATATACTACATGCAACTTTATTTTATTTCATTTCAATAATGTTTAGAAGTCACTCAAATAGTGAAAAATTGAAGGACATTGTTATGAATGATAGTTTAAATAGAGAAGTCGTTCATTGGTTAAGAAAATAGCCAAGAGATGATAGTAGATGTTAGTGGATTTGTATTTCTTTGTCATATTATACTTAAACACCAAATGTAAAAGCAATATTAATTTAGCATTAAATGTGGCTTCTTAAACACAATTGTGAATGTCAATGACGATGATGATTTTGACATAGATGACATGATGTGTTGACAAGAATATAAATGATGTATTTATGATTGAAGGTGAAAGTATTCTAATACCTCTATGCATGCAAAAACAGTTCGGTGGTGTGTCTGACACATGTAAGAACAATATCTTAGCATATGCTCGCATGCTTAAATGTCAAAGTAATAAACTTGATTTTACATGCAAGAACCATCTTATATACATGGACCTAACGGATGTGTTCCAATGAATACAAAGAGAAATATTCACGAACAACACAATGTGAATTGACATAGCATACATGGAATAGGGAAAAGTGTTCTAATGATTTGCACATGCAATTTGAATTGGCTAATGGTGATTTCTATCTATGTGAGAAAATTGTTCCAACGGTTGCTTGCATGCTCAATGTTGCAGTAGTGAGCTTGATTGTGCATGTGAAAACAGTATTTAAGTGGATGTGAGCATGCCCGAACATCATAGTGAGCTTGATTGTGCATTGATAATAATCTTGCTGCATGTATATATATTCATATATATCTAGCCAAGGAAAGTACTCCAATAACTATATGCGAACTTGCCAGTCATGAGTTTGAAACATGCAATAAGTGTTCTAGTGGGTACACACATGCACAAATGTCGCAGTAGTGAGCATGGTTCTGTGTGTAATAATCATCTTGATGTAAATGGTCAAAAGAAAGTATTCCAATGAATGTGTACATGCACAAATAAGCTAGTTGTGAGTTTGATGCAAAGTTGTAAGAAGGTGTTCCCAAATGCCCTCTCAACTAACTTGCTCGGATGGGGAAGCAGACCTCCCAATTTTGTCATATATATAAAAATTTAAGCAAGTCCAAGTCAAAAGGTTATGGAGAATGTGCATTCCTTTAATATTTAATTTGGAATATCTGCACCATCAAGGAACCAATCAATTAGTAGAGGAGACTAATTGGCTGGCAATTAGCTACAATGTTAAAGAGGATAACTGGATATCCTAAAGACAACTTCATGAAATGAAGATGTCTATGTGAACTTTGGAGTTAGCAAGAGGGTTTGGGTGGAAGCTAGATTTATTCCATTGGCCTAGAATAACCTAGAGTTTGAAGAAGACAGCCTAGTAATATATCCAGCTAGCAATACTATGCTCTTATGATTAGCGAAGGATGCTCTTAGACCGGCCAGGGAGTGGTTGTTTGAGATTCATGAAATTAGAATTGAGTTATCCTCAAGAATGTATTCGGTATAAATCTTATTGGACTATATGTGCAAAGAGAAGGCAACTATCATTGTCTCTCCTCGAGGGGCTGGATTACAAAGATGAACCGATCCAAATGTCTTGTAACTGGTTCTCTAGAAAGATTTAATGTCTCTTTTTAATTTAGGTAGCGTTTTATGGCTGGAAATATGTTTCTGGAAAGAAATTTCTAAAAATTTATTTCTGGAATTGGTGGATGAGAAATAAAATTTCATATTACTATAACCACGTTGTGTTTGTTAACTTGGAATTATTTTTTTGGAAACAAATTTCATCGTTTGATGGCCAGGAAGGAAGAATCAGTGGAAATGGTGGGTTGCTCTAAAACCCTTTGAAGAAGAGGAGGAGGAAGAAGAAATGTGGCTGGAGGAGGAAAACGGGAGTGAGGGAGGAAGAAGGGAGGCAGAGGAAGAAGGGAAGGAGGGAGGAGGAAAAAGGGAGGAAGAAGGGAGGCAGAGGAAGAAGAAGGGAAGGAGAGAGGAGGAAGAAGGGAGAAGGAAAAGGGGAGGAAGAAGGGAAGGAGGGAGGAGGAAAAAGGGAGGCGGAGGAAGAAGGGAAGGAGGGAGGAGGAAAAAGGGAGGTAGAGGAAGAAAGGTGGCAACAGGAAGAGGGCTGTGAAACCTCCAATCTGAAAGCAGAGCACCCAAACCTTGCAGATCTGCTTGCAGAGAAACAATCAAGCTGTGAGTTGAGTCGTTGCCGAAGGCAGGAGGGAGGTGACGACGAGCAGCAGGCAGGCAGGAGGGAGGCGACCAAGGGAGGCAGTGCAGTAGGAGGGAGGTGACGAAGGAGGCAGTGCGGCAGGAGGGGAGGGAGGCGATGCGTGGGTGCCTTAACGGGCAAAAAAATAAACCCGAAAATGTGTTTTCACCCCTTCCAGTGGAAACATATTTCCAGAAATATGTTTCGGCGTTAACAGTAAAAAAAGAAATTCCGCGTTTGATAAATCAGAAATATTTTGAAAAATTGATTTTTTTTTTCCTGAGCAACTAGAAAATTCCTGGGCATCAAACACTACCTTATGAAGATCTACAACTCCGATGAGGCATCAAATTAATTGTGAGAATACATGATGCATTGACCATAGACCGTCAATGTCATTGACATTTGAATAAGATATGTTCATCATATTTGTTTACATAAAAATAATCAAGAAACATTACTCATTTGTACAGGTGCTTCTAGTCATCGACTTTCATGACGATGACAATTTCATCTTTATAGTGGATGACGGAGACGCTAGAGCATTTTAACAATTTCACATGAAATGTCAAGTTTATTTTGGGCATGGATATATAGATGCCAACCAATTATGAATACATCAATGCCAATTAAATACTGTATTAAGAAGTTGACTAACATTTCATTTGGGCCGTTTTGTTCCTCTTGCCTATATATATATATATATATATATATATATATATATATATATATATATATATATATATATATATATATATATATATATATATATATATATATTATATGTGAAGTAGTTAGATACTGATGTTCAAGGATCAATTTAAGTCATTGATTTGAAAACTCGATGATTGAGAAAAAAAGAAAAAAGAAAAAAAAAGTACTTAATGGAGCATTTTTGTATTATTCCTATCAACTAACTAAAACCGTAAAAGATCAATGATTGAAATTGTTTCCCATCCATCAAGTCTCTCTCTTTATATATATATATATAGAAAGAGAGAGAGAGAGGCGACGTGATAGAGGTGACGAGATAAAAGAAAAGAAAAATACAGATCATTGTGCTAGTCAGATTCAAAAAGTCTCCAAAAATCCCCTTGTTCGCAACTTCTGACTTCGTCTTGAATGATGAATCACAGGACAGACAAAAGCAAGGAGAAACGCATGAGGCTTTGGAGGGTCGGAAGGAAGTTCCAATGGCTATTGGCGTTTTATCTCCCTTGATATTTGTAGCTGTGTTTGCTCTGACATTCCTGCAACTAGCCTCACTTGATCCTATCCACCATGTTCAGAGCTTTCGTGTGGAAACGCTGCTACCAAATCCAATCTGCATGCCATTCAAAGGTAGGATCCCTCTCCCCTACGTCCCCCCCGTTCTCTTCTTTCTTAACCAGGAAGCTGTGTCAGTCCGGCCTCTTTCAGGTTGGAAAATTTTGCAGCAAGTCCGATATCTATCGATCACCACATCAAGCCCAAGTTTTTAGAAAGAGAGAGAGATCGAATCGATCTTGATTTTGCTTAGCTGATTGTTTCCTTGCATGATCATAGGCACGAGTATCTTTACACAATGCAAATTTCATACTCGCCTATTCTTTGATGGGCAAAATCTGTGGCCATCGTTCTCAGCAGAAAAAACAAATGAAGGTCACACGCTATGTTATTTTTTCTTTGCTTGTGTTGTAGAATTGCTTGAATGCGTGAAAATCCGAGAACCGTTCAGAAAAGTCAGCATTAGTCAATTGCTTTTCAAATGGGCTTAGGGGACATCTGGAGACATGCATGTCCTTCCACAATTGGCCTCAAGACTACAGACTGTAATTATCATCTTTAGCCCAAAGTTTTCAAAACAGGAATGAACTCCAGAATTTCGAAATTTAGCATTTCCTGTAGTGGCATAACCTTCAAACACAAGCAGCAGCTGCTAAAATATCCCTTTGCAACAGTTGGGCTGGCAACTCATCCTTTCTACAGATCAACCAATGGTTATATATTTTCTCCCTTCATATCCACTTACAGTGAATCAATTCGTTAATCTGCACCTTCCATAGGAAGAGGCTTCGTAATATGAGCTGCCATATACGTGCTTGCAGAAGTGAAAATGGCTATATATTAATGGATCAATTTGAAAGTGTGCGAATGTACTCTGAAAATGGTGAAAATCTGGTCATAGTTCAATTCCTTCAATTCCTGTGGGCACTATTCCTCTACAGTGCAAACTACTTATAAGTTAATTGTTTCAATATTTTCAACCATTTCCAGCGGATTTTTGCTCTACCTGAATCGTCAAAGGATTTGGTAATTACATATTCCTTCAACACAAGAAAAAATGCTTATAGTCGAATCTATCGAGAGAGAAACTGTGAGATTTAATTTCGTCATTAGAATTTTCTATAACCTTAACCCATTGACCTTTTCAGTACATATCTGAAAGCCATTAAGTGCAATGCCTGTCTCGCTATCCAGTAGTCCACAATGAACACATATAAATGGTAACTAGATCTACCCAAAAGGCAACTTCAGTTATGCATCTAATGGCAGATCAGGTAAGGCTGCACATGCGCCAGCTGAAGCTTGACTTGACTTAAAAAACTTGGTTCGAATTCTGTAGAACAAGCTCGAGCTCGTGCCAATTATATAACGTCGAGCCCAAGGTCGATTCACATATTTCTTTTTTCAACTCGTTTAGTTGCTACTCATTTAACTATTCTCTTGTGGAGTTGAATTTAAACTATTCGAGTTCTTAGAATTGTAAGAACTTGAGTTACAAACGAGTCAAACTCATGTCGAGTTTTGACACGCGAGTTTGAATTTGGGTTGATGTATGGGGGCCCTTCATTTTACTCTGCATGCATGTGTGTGGTAGGTTTCGGCAGCATTCATGGAAAGTCAGTGGCGCAAGTGGTCAGTCGGTTCGGACCTTGTTCTCCCTTCACCGGCACCAGTACCAATCGGAACTTCACCCAACAGCTCCACCACGACAGGGCTCGGACCAGGTGGATCCACTCGAGGGTGCTGCTAGACACCAGCACCCAGAACGATACAACCCTTCCGGCCACTTCCGGGATAGCGTTAGGTGCTCTGGAGTTCATAGTAAAGATCGGACTGGGCACGCCCAAAGAGGATTTCCTGGTGATGTTCGACACGGGAAGTGACGTGACATGGGTGCAGTGCGAGCCCTGCCCAAGCTCCTGCCACCCTCAAGAAGGCCCAAGGTTCAATCCCTCTGCCTCCGCCACATTCCAATACTTCCCCTGCAATGCAACCCAATGCAGGGAGCTTAGGAACGAAGGAAATGTTGCAGTCTGCGACGCATCAGTTAGGTGCACGTACCAGGTAAGGTAAAGATCGGTTTCTTTAATTCATCTCATACCAGTTTGAGTTGCATGGGCCGGACTGTGCGTACACCTAAACAGAAATGGGCCTTTTTGAAATTATGAAAAAAAAAATATCTTTTTTGTCTTTTTCTTTATCTAAACAAAAACATTTTTATCATTTGGCACTCAAAATTTTCATGCACCAGTATAATGTATATAACCAGGTTTGATCAGTTAAAAGAATGTTTGGAAGCCACTATATCTCTTTGCCACCCAAGTTTGTACCATGCAGCAGCACGACATGTTGCTCATTAAGCTCTAAAGTGCAGTGATGAACAACATTTCTCAAGATAGCTAAATACAGTTTTCTCTTTCACCAAATTCTCAATGGATGATCATCCAATTTGGTGCTGTTCGTGGACCATGACCTTTTTTACAGGTATGTCGATGGCGCAGAGTCAAGCGGCCATTTCGGACGGGACACCTTGACACTGACAAGCAGTGACGTGTTTGGCAACTTCCCCTTCGGCTGTGGCACGCAGCAGGTCGGCAGTTTCGGAAGAGAAGCAGGGCTGCTGGGACTGGGAAGGAACAAGCTGTCCCTCGTGTCCATGACGGCCAAGTACTACGACAGCGTCTTCTCTTACTGCCTTCCATCGCAGGCCTCAACCGGGTTCTTAACATTCGGACCTGATCCAGGGTCCGAATCCGCTTCATTTACAAGGCTGCTCACGGTTCCCCAAGTACCAACCTTCTACCTTGTGTCGTTGATAGGCATCAGTGTGGGAGGGAAGCCCCTAAATATGTCTTCTACCGGAGGCATGATCCTGGACTCAGGCACCTCCTTGACCCAGTTGCCGGATCCAGTGTACGCTGCACTGAAGTCAGCGTTCCATTCCCACATGTCCGCGTACAGTTCTGTTCCGGGAATCCTCGGCCTGGACACTTGTTACGACCTTTCAGGGCACACGGATGTCTCGATCCCTGGGGTCACGTTTCACTTCGAGGGAGGGACGGATTTGGAGCTCCAAGCCGACGCTATCATTATCGGTGCCGGCGCCGGCATGAACGAGGTTTGCTTGGCCTTTGTTCCGCATGCGCAGCTGGGGATCTTAGGGAATTGGCAGCAAAAGAGGACGCAGATTATTCATGACCTAGCTCGGTCTAGAATCGGGTTCGTGCCGGGGGCATGCAGTTAATAGTTAATAGCTTTTATTTTATTTCATTTACTTTGATTGGAGACGATGAAATGGTTGTTTGGCAATAATGACACTTAGTTTTGCTGAGTCTCTTAAATCTATTAAAAGATTGGGATAGTTTCATTAAACAGAGTAGAACTACTGTCTCTTAAACATGTTTCCATTCATGAAATGCTACTCGTGTTCATAACCACATTATCTATTTCTCAATGAAACTCTGTGAGGTCCACAGGTTTTGTGCATTAAAAATAGGAAATTGAATTGAATCAGTTAGCTTGCTGATTCAGTGGTTCAGCTGAATCAGTTATGCATATATAAGCAATGGAAAAATATATTTCTATAAACATCTTGTGTGGAGTTTAAATTTATGCTCAAAATGTCAAATGAATGGAGCTCGAGTTGTATAAGAACTTGACTCGTTTAAACTCAACTCAGCTCAATTACATAAATATGTCATGAATGAGAGATTTTTTGTTGCTGAGTTTTTTTTAAGGGATGTTTGGATGCTTAACATAGCATTCTTTTTATCCAATCCTTTTTAACAAATTTTTGTACAATGTGGGGAGTGGTCGTCTGTAATTTCCATAAAAATTGAGTTTGAATGTTTTTTCCATGAGCATAAAATGTGATTTTTAACCTGCAAATATAAAATGTTTTTGTTATACACCGAAATGTGGATAGCTGCAGTTTTGATATCCAAACCCGAAGAATAGTATCTGAATCTGATTTTAATATCTGAATCCAAAGAATAGTATCTGTTTTGATCTATTTAAATTAGTTTGGCGGCGTATGGAGGTTTTGAAGTTGAAACATGTTTGACAATTTTAATGACATGGTAGAATTTGAACATAAAAACTGCATAGACTTGTTCGTGCATATAAACCTAACCTAAACCGGATTAGTCTCTATCATACTAAGTACTATACATATAAAATATTTAGGTATTTTTCCGTAATGATTTGAATTAGAATATGAACCCAACCTGTCAACAAAACTTTAGCTTATTTAAACTAAATAAGTAATATTGTATAAAAAACCTTAGTGAAAATAGAAACTACTATTTTCAAATCAATTTTAATATAAACTTTTATTAAGTAAACAATTTTAATTATATAAAACACTAATTTATTGTCAATAATTGAAACTTTGTATGGTTTCAATTTCATTGAATGTCTCTTAAGACATTATCAATATTTGAAATTTCAATCTAGAATTGATAAAACTTAAAAATTATTCATAATGGATATCTAACAGTACCAAAATAACATTAATACTGAAGTTAATATTTTTTAAATAAAAATTTATGAAAAAATGTTTGAGATCAAAATTGATCAAGTAAAAATCTGAGTGAAGTATACTAGAACCTTTTGTTAGTGGATTGTAGGGGTTGTATTATACAAACAACTTTAGTTAGTAATTTCAAAATAAGATTTTTGTTATATGAACATGATTTTTAATTAGTGAATTAATAAACAAGCATATTAATTAAACAAAAATACTCTAACAAATAATTGATTGTTAACTCAAATAACATATAAAAATAATTAATCAAAATAAAAGCAAAATGGTGGTTTACCAAAATAACTGAAAATATTATAACAACTTCTAAATCAAGAAATGAAATTATTTATAATGGATAACAAATAGTATAAAAATAGCAGTAACATGTAAAGCTAATATCATCAAAAAATTAATTAAAAATACAAACTTAATGTAGTGATACATAACAATAGATATGTTGTATAATCAAAACATTATGTAATCAAACAATCTAGTTTAATTAACCTTGTCAGTTATATATGCTTTCTTAGATCATCTGTTTATCTAATAGGAAATAGATTACAATTTAATCAAGAAATTTCAGAATTTTATTATTAAAAAAATAACATTTAATTACTATGCTTAGTATAAAAAAGCACATAAAACAAAAAAAAAATATTTTTGAAATCATTTTCCTAATTATTGACAAAATCAACTTGTGACACCTTTTGCATTATGAGATTAGTGTGCTTAACATCTTTCTTGGACTTATCAACCTGCTAATCACAAATTAGAATTTGAAAATGTCTGTTGACCTCGGTTTGGAATGTTATAAACGGTGATTTCTAACAAAGGCTAAAATTTGTTATTTGTATAATGAAGGGGGTAGTCATTCGTGATTTTCCATCAAAATCAAGTTTGATTGTTTTTTTCCACGAGCATAAAATGTTTTTTCCACAAGTATAGGGATGTCAATGGTTTGGTTTGGGATCGGATATCTGACAGATCCATTTTAAATAATTCCGATATGGAAAAATATCTAAGATCTGAATGGAAATTCGGATCGGGTTTGGATAAAGATTCATATTCAAGTAATTATCCGATCATGGTTAACATGATATCTGAATCCCAATCATTCGAATCTGAAATGTGGATAGCTGGAGTTTTGATATCTGAGTCCAAAGAATAGTATTCAAACCTGTTTTTTGATATCTGAATCCAAAGAATAGTATCTGATCCATTAAGAGTAAATATCCAATCTGATCTGTTTCAGTTAGTTTGGTGATGCCTGTGGGTTTTGCAGTTAAAACATGTTTGATAACTTAATGACGTGATAGAATTTAAACAAAAAATCTACATAAACTTGTTCTCGCATAAAAATCTTACCTAAAACGCATGATGGATTAGTTCTCTCATATTAAGTACCATACACATAATATCATTAGGTATTTTTTTCGTAATGACTTTAATAAAAAAAGCATATTTTATAGTAATCAGATCATTTGATCAAGAAAATTGAAAGATGATTAATTAATTAAAATAAAAAGAACATGAAGGTTTACCAAAATAACTGAAATTAATATAAAACATTTTAATCAAGAATTGTTAAAAACTTAATAGTTATTTATAATTGATAAATAATAGTATAAAAACAACATTAATACAAAAAGCTAATGTTTTTAAAATAAAATTCATTAAAAAATAAAAATACAAAGTTAATATTGAAATTGAAATTGATAAGGTAAAAATCTAAGCAAAATATACTAGAACCCTTGTAAGTGGATTGTAGTGCTTGTATTATACAAACAAGTTTAGCTAGTAATTTCAAATAAGTTTTTTTTGTTATACGAAAAAACTTTTCAATTAGTGAATTAAACAAGCATATTCGAATAAGTAATATGATCATTATAAAGCTTCTCAATAAAAAATTGTTACTCAAATAAGTAATTTAATCACTATAAAGCCTCTGAATAAAAAATTGTTATACTAGATAATTAATTATATAAACATAGTATCAATATCAAAAGCTAATATTTTAGAAAAGAATTAAATTAAATATGAAAATTATAAACTTAATATTGATATCAAAATCAACATGATAAAAATCAGAACAAGACATATCGGAACTCTTCGTAAGCAGTTATAAACAACATTAATTATGAAACCTCAAATCAGATTTTAAATAGGTAAACCAAATTTTCAATTAGTGAATTAATCAGACAGCCATACTCTCATACCCAAATGAATTATTAGATCAAATAAACTAAAATAAAGTTAATTAATTCAATCAATTTAATCAAAATGAAAAGAAAACAATAGTTTACCCAAATATTTGAAAATACAATAAAACATCTCAATCATGAACTGTTAAAACCTAAAATAATTTTCTATGATAACCGAGAATATCAAAAAACAATAATATGTAAAATATTTAAATTTAATTAATTAAGAATAACATAATTAAAAAATATAAACTTGACATGAGAATCAAATTTGATATGACAAAATCATGAGCAACATGTATTGTTGGTCAGCAACTTGCAAGGATTGTTGATAATTCAAGTAAGCCTTTTGTTATACAAATAAAATTTTTATTTGTTGAATTAAATAAAAAAACATACTATAATAAATGATTGATTGTTGGATCAAATAAACTATAACAATGATTAATCAAAATAAAAGAAAAATAATACCAAAATAATTGGAAATATTATATTAACATCTAAATCAAGAATTGAAATTATTTATAATGGATAACAAATGGTGCAAAAATACAAGTAACATGTAAAGCTAATACCATGGAAAAATTAATTAAAAATACAAACATAATGTAGTGATGGTTAATAATATGTATGTTGTATAATTAAACAATTTTATGTAATCAAACAATCTAGTTAATTAACCATGTCAATTATACAAACTTTATTAAATCGTCTATTTATCTAATAGGAAATATATTACACTTCAATAAAAAAAAAATCAAAAACTTTATTATATTTTGGAAATATAAAAATTAACATTTAATTAGTATGTTTAGTACTAAATTAATTCGTAACATACAAAAAATTAATTTTTGAAATCAATGATTTGCCTATTTATTGACAAAATCATCGTGTGACACCTTTCGCATTATGTGATTGGTTTGCTCCATAGCTTCCTCGGACTTTTTATACTATTGACTTCGATTTGGAATCTTATAAATGGTCATTTGTAACTAAGCCTAAAATTTGTCCAACACTTTTTTTGTATAATCCACGTGCGGTTGTTTTGTATTTTTTCTAAAAAAATTGGGTTTGAATATTTTTTCCGTGAGCAATTTGTCACGGGCCGACCTTTTCAGCCCGCGCGGCGCCGAAGGCATTCCCCAAGTCATTCGGCCAGCCTGAGTTTCTCTTAATTTAGCGGAAGCGTACCATCATTTGTTCGAGAACTTTGTGGACTAGACGAGGAGTGCAAAGCACTCGGCACACCATCACCCAGGTTTTATCCCATAGTCGGCCAGCGGCAAGCCGTGGCCACGAAGCCCTGTTAGAACTTGGCCATTCCTCCAAGTGCCTGTCTACTATTGAACGAAAACTGAGTGGGGGTAGACCACCCTGGGAAGGGAAGTCCCCAGCCGAAGCCAGTTGACGACTAGATGTCATCAAGCAAGGCGGCCGCCCATCGCCTTACTCGACGGCGAGCATTCACTTACTCGCTCCGGCGTGACTCTACGCGGTTGTGGCACGCAGCATATGCGTCCACTAGGGGAATTGCCCCTAACCCACACGCACCCCCTTGTGCTACCAAACACTACGCGTGGGGAAACCCAAATGTTTCCCCATTAACGGACTTGCACTTCCAAAGGGACCGCTGATCTTGATGCATTTACACGCCTTGTCGTCGCCCCACCGCACTGCACAATCCACATGCATTGCTTTTTGCTAGACTCAGCATCCGATTGAAACCCACATGCCTTCTATGCCTAAGCTGGCCAAGCAGCATAACCTTTTACTGAAAGCAACAGGCCAGACATAGTCGGCCGGCAACACTCTCCCACCGCCAAAATCGTCACTGTCCTCAGTGACTTTGCCCCGAGCGATAGAAGTTCAGCAACCGTTCCCTTTATTTCTTTTCAACTTGAGCCTAAACCTGTCTTTACCGATGCACCCGTCACGTCGCGGCAACCTGCCTATCGGGCGTTCTTTGCCTAGTTCCACCTTTGTATCTTCCCACTTTTCTGTCATTCTTTTTCCTTAGTAAGGTCCGGAACATCTCCGACGACCACTAAGTCTCAAATTTCCAACCTTGTGTTGACAACCAGTGCATGCTCCTTCCTCGAGTCATGTACCACAAAGGGCACTT
>JAANDH010000108.1:539903-607780 GCA_011799765.1 Nymphaea thermarum
TAGTCGGCCGACAACACTCTCCCACCGCCAAAATCGTCACTGTCCTCAGTGACTTTGCCCCGAGCGATAGAAGTTCAGCAACCGTTCCCTTTATTTCTTTTCAACTTGAGCCTAAACCCGTCTTTACCTTCGCACCCGTCACGTCGCGGCAACCTGCCTATCGGGCGTTCTTTGCCTAGTTCCACCTTTGTATCTTCCCTCTTTTCTGTCATTCTTTTTCCTTAGTAAGGTCCGGAACATCTCCGACGACCACTAAGTCTCAAATTTCGAACCTTGTGTTGACAACCAGTGCATGCTCCTTCCTCGAGTCATGTCACCACAAAGGGCACTTCACCCTCATGGACTAATCCTTTTTCATGTCGGGATTCTAACCCTATCTGTCTCAGCGAGCGGCTCTCTTGGCCCTTCAGCTCCTGACGCCCAGACACCATCTTCGGAACGTGGGATCTTCATCCGGTCAACACCAACGCGGTCACCTGGACCATTGTCCGACGAATATGCCCAAACCATAGGGCAACCAACAACAAGCCAACATATTCAGAACAACTTGTTGCCTTGATCAGCACAGCGTTCTCAGCTTTCTAAGTTCTTTTCGAGAATCGTCTGCTCTGATACCATTTGTCACGGGCCGACCTTTTCAGCCCGCGCGGCGCCGAAGGCATTCCCCAAGTCCTTCGGCCAGCCTGAGTTTCTCTTAATTTAGCGGAAGCGTACCATCATTTGTTCGGGAACTTTGTGGACTAGACGAGGAGTGCAAAGCACTCGGCACACCATCACCCAGGTTTTATCCCATAGTCGGCCAGCGGCAAGCCGTGGCCACGAGGCCCTGTTAGAACTTGGCCATTCCTCCAAGTGCCTGTCTACTACCGAACGAAAATTGAGTGGGGGTAGACCACCCTAGGAAGGGAAGTCCCCAGCCGAAGCCAGTTGACGACTAGATGTCATCAAGCAAGGCGGCCGCCCATCGCCTTACTCGACGGCGAGCATTCACTTACTCGCTCCCGCGTGACTCTACGCGGTTGTGACACGCAGCATATGCGTCCACTGGGGGAATTGCCTCTAACCCACGCGCACCCCATTGTGCTGCCAAACACTGCGTGTGGGGAAACCCAAATGTTTCCCCATTAACGGACTTGCACTTCCAAAGGGACCGCTGATCTTGATGCATTTACACGCCTTGTCGTCGCCCCACCGCACTGCACAATCCACATGCATTGCTTTTTGCTTGACTCGGCGTCCGATTGAAACCCACATGCCTTCTATGCCTAAGCTGGCCAAGCAGCATAACCTTTTACTGACTTGGCCGGGCCAGACATAGTCGGCCGGCAACAATAAAATGTAATCTTTAACTTCTTGAGAGTTGAAATGACCAACTTTGATAGCCAGCGCCGTCGTATTCCGTTGATCAAACCATCACGCAAGCAAATGAAAATAGTTAGGCTCCTCTTTTTTCTGTCTTCCATTGAGGATTTTCTATCTACCCTCATAACAGAAGGTTTTCTTGGTTTTCCATGCTCCACCCGCAGCATAGGTACCTAGGCCGCCATAGCAACAAGCAAGCTCATCAAGGGCATGTATAACTGTCAGTCAAAATACCGGCATGACAAGTTTATTCCCTCTCTTTTTTCATTTGTCTCTAGCTATATATTTCTTCTAGTGAGTGCTCTTCCCTTTATTTTTTGAGTTCCACCGAACAGTGTTTTCTTACTACCAACGTGCTCGATTCGGGTGTGTGTCAAACGTTCCTATGACCATTAGAGATTTCTACTCAAGCCTTCAAGTGCCAGAGAAACAAATGATGATTACTAACATTGGTAAAATTTAACTCTTTATGATTACTACCATTGGTAAAATTTAACTCTTTTTTTCATTTCTTTTTTTTTTTGCCTTAAATCGTTTCTCCCTTTTTTCATTTTCGCACTGATCTAGCAGATGCCCAAAATTTTCTTGGTAATATGCCTACTAAATAAGTAATATTGTATAAAAAATCCTTAGTGAAAATAAAAACTACTATTTTCAAATTTCATTATGTAAACAATTTTAATTATATAAAAATAATAATTCATTATCAATAATTGAAACTTTCTAGGTCTTCTATTTCATTGAATGTCTCTCCAAAACTTATCAATATTTGACATTTGAAACTGATATTTCAAATAAGCATTTTCTGATGCAAACAAAATTTACAATTAGTTAATTAATTAAAAAGGACATATTTTTATAAGTAATCAAATCATTTAATCAAGTAAATTGAAATATGATTAATCAATCAAAAGAAAAAAAATATGATTTATGAAAATAATTGAAATTAATGTAAACCATTTTAACAAAGAATTGTAAAAACTTAAAAATGATTTACATTGGATAACTAAGAGTACACAAATAACATTAATACTGAAAACTTATGTTTGTAAAATAAATGTGTTAAAGAACAAAAAATACAAATTTAACATTGAAATAGTAATTGATTAGGTAAAAATAAATGGATTGTAAGGGTTGTATTATACAAACACGTTTAATTAATAATTTCAAATAAGTTTTTTGTTATACTAACAAAATCTTCAATTAATGAATTTATTAAATAAACACACTGGAATAAGTAATGTGATCATTATAAACCCTCCCAATCAATAATTGTAATTATAGATAACTAATTATATAAATATTGTATTAATAACAAAAAGCAAATATTCTGGAAATAATATTTAATTAACAAAAATTAAAAATATAACTTAACATTGAGATCAAAATCAACAAGGTAAAATCAAAGCAAGCCATAAAAGAACTCTTTGTCATAAAACTTCAAATAAGATTTTAAATAGGTAAACAAAATTTTGAGTTAGTGACTTAGTTAGTCAACCATACTCTCGTAAGCAAATGCATTATTAAATCAAATAAGCTATAAGAATGTTAATTAATCAAACCAACTTAATCAAACTAAAAAGAAAATGATACTTTACCCAAATAATTGAAAATAACATAAAACATCCCAATGATGAACCGTTAAAACCTGAAATTATTTGCCATGGATAACTAATGATATCAAATAACAATAACATGTAAAAGATTAACATGTATTTAATTAAAATAATAATTAAAAATGCAAACCTAACATGAGAACCAAAATTGATATGGTAAAATCATGAGGGACACTTATTCTAGGTAAGCAGATTGCAAGGGTTGTTGATATTTCAAGTAAACATTTTGTGATACAAAAAAGTTTTTTATTTGTTGAATTAATTAAACAAATATACTCTAATAAATAATTTATTGTTGGATCAAATAAACTATCAAAATAATTAATCAAAACAAAATGGCGATCGCCAAAATAATTTGAAAAATATTATAACAACAATTAAATCAAGAGTTGAAATTACATATAATGGATAACAAATAGTGCACCATCCCGCTGTCTGTATCCATCATCCACTTCTACATCAACTCACCCCATAGAGTACTTCTTTCTAAGTGCTTGCTCCTGCTCTCTTCCTTGTTCATCTTCCTTTCCATCCCACTCTTCTTCTCCTTTGCCACCCATGCTGTAAAAGCAAACCGGCGCTTTTGTGTGCAAATCCGGCTCCTTTTTCTAATTGGTATCAGAGCCTAGTAGTATGCTATTGGTGTTGTAAGTATGTTATGCCTTTAATGAAAGTTTTTATGTGTGTTTAAGTTTATTTAGTGCTTCGCTTTTAAGTCGAATGGGAAAGTCTCTTCCCTGGAAGCATGTATCTTTGCATACATCTACATAATCTGTTATTATGAATATGTATTTTACATCAGAAGTTCTGGCCCTAGCCTGGTTCTATGCGTAGGAACCATGCTTTATAAAGAAGAACCGGTTATACCATGTTTTGTTTATGATATGATTCTCGTGTTTCTGAGTTCTTGATTCTCTAGACGAGCCACTATGTAAATCCTTAAAGACCAATAGGCTATTGTGGAAATGAAGGACCCGTGAGGCAAGGGGGCGTTTTGGGGAAAAAAGTACACTAATGGTGAGGTCTTGATGGGATGACATGATGTCACTCATGGTGTTCTTTGAAAATAGGGTCTCAAAAAATTTTCAAAACCATGGGAATCAAACCATAAGCTTACCATGTTCTAGTTTGTTTTTTTTTTATAATAGATGTGTTATCTGTTAGTAGAACTATGTTCCTATGAAAAGAAATTTTTCAGCTTAAAACAAAAGATTCACAAACAAAGTGTGAAATTGTATGGATAATACATAGGACTGCGAAATAAAAAGAGATGAGTACCTAGTAGGGTAAAGAACCTTTTGATCTTTTAAATCCGTGTTTAAAAACTTAACAATATTAAATACACTTACACTAGTTAAAGTTGGAATTAAAATACTAAAAACTAACAAGCTCTATAAATCAAGTCTTTTCCTACTATTCCTAAATGAGTGATAAAGAAGATATTTACATACAGAGTCTAAAAGAAACCAGAACCAATTACCCCGATACAAAAGGACTAAGCAAATATGATCTACATAGTAGTTCTGATAAAATAATAGTTAGACAAGTAAATATGATCATTATCATGATAACAAAATTAAGTCAGAAAATCAGTCAACTTGAACAATCTTTAGGTAAAAGACTAGAACCACAAGGAGCAAATCTAATAGAACTAACAAAAAAAACTAGACAATCTAAATATAGGAAATGGTGGAATAAAACATACCCCTATTGCTACCCCTATTCCCAAATTTGCTTTCTCGAGAAAATAGAAAATAATGGCTAAAAGACATTCTTTTTTTCGGTATTAGTAGAACCCTTAGTAATACTAATGAAATAAGACAGATAGATGAAAATCTATTGACTAGGATGATCCGAAGCCAGGGTCCTAGCTCTAGGATGTTAGAAGAGATAATAGATGTAAATAGAAATTTATAAATTTACAATAACCATCAGTTAACTCTATCAAATCCTAGAACTTTATATAGAAGAGGGTTTTGGAGTATAAACCCGCAATTAGTTAGGATTAGTAGAGAAGAAGAAGTTTGTGTAACCACTGAACACCAAAATATTGGCATCGTGAGTCAAGAAAGTAGTAAGGATTAGCTCGGAGAAACTTAGGGACAAAAGTTTTAATCACTATACTCGACAAGAGATGGGCAAGTGATGCTAGAAAAGCCATTATATCAAGTATGGAAATTGACATGTCCGAAAACAATGGAATATTCTATTGTGTCTTGGATCTGTCCTTGCTCCATCCTTTTCTTTTGAGTGCTAATTTGTAGACCTGCCTTTGCATATATAAGCTTAATCTGTTATGAATTTGTGTTTTACGTTGAAAGTTCTGGCCCTAGCTAGGATCTATGTGTAGGAACCATGCTTTATAAAGAAGAACCTGTTATACCATGTTTTGGTGGATAATATTGATGATGACTAATGATTCTTTTGACAAAACAAAAAGCATCATATAGCATAGATTTAAAAAAAAAAAATCTTGATATTCTGTGGATAGACATTAGTCACTGTAGACAACGTAAATGCATTTTTTATCTAATACAAAATTTTGTTTCGGGAACTATGGCCTCTTCTAGTCAAACCCAACTAGTCCAAATAGACCCCAATCTAGGCCTGCCTATATTCCCAGAGGACTCTAATCTTACATTGCAAACCTTGCCCAGCATGACTCTTGACCAAAAAGACCATATTTTATTAGATGACCTTTGGCACAATAAAAAAGAACCCAACATTGCCCAAAATCCTGTGTATCATGGCAACCTATATCAGCATAAAAAATACACAACGCCAAATCAGACTCTTTTCTGATCTGACCCAAACCCCTGTTTTTCTTGACCTAACCCAAAAGTTAGAAGACACTCATAAAGAGCTAAATCTATGTAAAAAAAAGTTAAAAGACATGACAGAAAGGTTGAAACAATCAGAAGTAGAGAAAAAAATTCTAAAAGAACAATGGGATAAAGAAATAAGGAGGCAATGGGAAGAAAAAAGAGAAAGTTTTTCTCTTGAAATAGACACAGCAAAAGAACAGGTCTACAAATCAGTACTCGAAAGAAAGGGATGGAGCAAGGATGGATCCAAGACATATTAAGATTCCTTGCCAGAAATCCTGGACTACGGAAAAAGGGATTAAAATTCTGCCTAGTCAAATTTCAGTAGAAACGACATGAAGACAATTCTTTTTGCGAATGCTATAAAGGATTTGGAAACATCTTGGCAAGCATTAATCTGAAAAAATGGAGAGATATGGAAATGTTTGATATGCAAATTTCCTTGTGGAACAAGGATATATGAAAAGGATTATCGTAACAGCAGTAGAGCAAACTCATATGCTACAATTTTAATTGGCATTTAGTTCACACAGTAGAACAAATTTTTAGGAACAACTGGGTTACAGAAGGCTTTGTAAACCTGGAAATTGATGCAGTTACCCCAACATATGACTATCCTTGTGACGCAAAGCATGAAATAGTTATTCAGACATACTCTTTTGCTACCATTTACAAGTTACCCTACCTCTTACAGAAGTACCAGAAGTACCTTCAGACGAATGGTATGATGAGCTTAAAAGATTAAGAGAATTCAAGATATCACAACAATTGAAAAAATGGCAGCACCCACGTAGCCTTATTTCAGAAGATAAGAATACCAGAATCTATGCCTTTGACTATAAACATGTATCCATGGTTATACCCTACCCAAACCATATTTGTATCAAGCTAGGATTACACGAATATTTTGCCCAAAACAATATAGGATGGCAAGTTCATGACCTAGGAGATAATGGTAAAGATTGTGCTTCAATGGTTCCCTTTTTTAACCAGAGTTCAGACACTAAAGAAGAAACTGATCCAGCATGGCTGTAGACATTACTTAAAGAAGTAGGGACGAAGCTGCTAAGTCCTTAACCTTGTAGTCTAACGTTCGTCAAGATCAGTAAAACTTGACCCTTGCAAGTTATGGTCAAACTTCCCATGGGTATAGTGCTTCCCATGTAAAACTTAAGCATTAGCCATTAAAGAAGGTACATGATAAACTTCTCTTTTAGAAAATCCCCCAAGTTAAAAATAAGATTTGTGTTGTAGATTATCACTTCAAAATCTACCATGGAAAAACCGTCCAGAACAAGTATAAGTTTTACGTTTGTAAATTTTAGGTCTAAAAATATACCTTGTGACGTACCCCATAGGATAAGCACTCGGTAACATCCAGAGGCAAACATCTCGAGGAGCCTCTAGAAGATTGTTGCAGTTGCCAACTTTCTTTATGTAATAATACAACAAGTTGCGTGAAGATAAAGGAAATAAAGACGATGGAATCTCATACGCATAAAAAAAGTAAAAATAACATGACACACGCCTTCTCATTGAGAAAAAGTGAAGGCGGTTACTGTAGCAGTCACTGTAGCACTGCGTCAGACACTATTACACACTGTAGCAATTTTGACATTTTGGACATGTTCGACTGCCACCTCATCTAGCACATGATAGTTGTCCTCCTTTGAGTTCCTTCGAATGTAATTGTTTTTGTTTGTTAGTATTTAGGTTGTTCGGGAAGGAATCCAATTTCTTTTCCAAATTGTATTTTGTTTTGAAGTCTGGTGCCTATATAAGTACCATCTTAGGGTCTGTATCCAACATCCACTTCTACATCCACCATAGAGTATTTCCTTCTAAGTGCTTAGTCCCTCTCTCTTCCTCGTTCCTCTTTCTTTCCATCCCACTCCTCTTCTCCTCTGCCTCCCACGCTGTTAAAGCGAACCAGCAGTTTTGTGTGCAAATCCAACCCCCTTTTCTAATTGGTATCAGAGCCTAGTAGTAGGCTTTTGGTGTTGTAAGTATGTTTTGCTTTTAGTGAAAGTTTTTATGTGTGTTTATGTTTACTTAGTGCTTCCCTTATAAGCCAAACGGGAAATACTCTTCTCGGGAAGCATGTATCTTTGCATACATCTGCACAATCTGTTATTATGAATTTGTGTTTTACATTGGAAGTTCTGGCCCTAGCCAAGATCTATGCATAAGAACTATGCTTTATGAAGAAGAACCTGTTATACCATATTTTGTCTATGATATGAATCTGGTGTTCCTGAGTTCTGGATTCTCTACACGAGCCACAGTGTAAATCCTTAAAGACCAATAGGCTATTGTGGAAAAGAAGTACCTGTGAGGCAAGGGGTCAGAAATACTCTTCTCGGGAAGCATGTATCTTTGCATACATCTGCATAATCTGTTATTATGAATTTGTGTTTTACATTGGAAGTTCTGGCCCTAGCCAAGATCTATGCATAAGAACTATGCTTTATAAAGAAGAACCTGTTATACCATATTTTGTCTATGATATGAATCTGGTGTTCCTGAGTTCTGGATTCTCTAGACGAGCCACTGTGTAAATCCTTAAAGACCAATAGGCTATTGTGGAAAAGAAGTACATGTGAGGCAAGGGGTCGTCTAGGGAAAAAAAAGTACACGAATGGTGAGGCCTGGATGGGATGACATGATGTCGCTCATGGTGTTCTTTGAAAAGAGAATCTCAAAAAGTTTTCAAAACTAAGGTAATCATACCATAAGCTTATGATGTTCTAGTTTGTTCTTTTTTATAATAGATATGTTATCTGTTTGTAGAACCCGGTTCCTGTGAAAAGAAATCTTTCAGTTTAAAACAAAAGATTCGTAAACAGAGTGTGATGTTATATGGATAATACATAGGACCGTGGTATAAAAACAGATGAGTACGTAGTATGCTAAAGAACCTTTTGATCTTCTAAATCTGTGTTTAAAAACTTAACAATACTAAATTCACTTACACTAGTTAAAGTTAAAACTAAAATACTTAAAACTAACAAACTCTACAAATCAAGTCTTTTCCAACTATTACTAAATGAGTGATAAAGAAGATATTTACATAGGGAGTCTAAAAGAAACAAGAACCTATTACCCAGTTACAGAAGGACTATGCAAATATGATCCACCTAGTAGCTCTGATAAAATAATTGATGGACATCTAAATATGATCATTATCATGATAACAAAATTAAATCAGAAAATCAGTCAATTTGAACGATCTTTAGGTAAAAGACCAGAACCACAAGGTGCAAATCTAGAAGCACTAACAAAAAAATGAGACAATCTAAATATAGGAAATGTTGGAATAAAAGACATATTAAGAATCCTTGCCAAAAATCCTGAACTACAGAAAAAGAGATTAAAATTTTGCCTAGTCAAATTTCAGCAGAACCGACATGAAGACAATTCTTTTTGTTAATGCTATAAAGGATTTGAAATCATCTTGGCAAGCATTAATCTGAAAAATGGACAGATATGGAAGTGTTCAATATGCAGATTTCCATGCAAAATCAAATGAAACAAGGATATATGAAAAGGATTATCGTAATAATAGTAGAGCAAACTCATATGCTATGATTTAATTGGCATTTATTTCATATAATAGAACAAATTTTTAGGAACAACTGGGTTACAGAAGGCTTTGTAAACCTGGAAATTGATGCAGTTCCCCCGACATATGATTATCCTTATGACGCAAAACATGAAATAGTTATTCGAACATACTCTCTTGCTACCCCTCTACAAGTTACCCTACCTCTTATAGAAGTACCAAAATCACCTTTAAACGAATGGTATGATGAGCTTACAAGAAGGAAATAATTCAAGATATCACAAAGCGAAAATCAGCCACTAAAGTGCCACAGGATAAGCACTCGGTCATATCCTGAGGCAAATCATCTCGAGGAGCCTCTAGAAGATTGTTGTAGTTGCTAACTTTCTTTATGTAATAATACAACAATGTTGCGTGAAGATAAAGGAAATAAAGATGAAGGAATCTCATACGCGTAAACAAAGTAAAAGTAACAAAACAGGCAGCTTCTCATTGAAAAAAATCAAAGGCAGTTACTGTAGCAGTCACTGTAGCGCACTGTAGCACTGCGGCAGACACTATTATGCAATGTAGCACTTTTGATATTTTGAACACGTTCGACTGCCACCTCATCTAGCCCACGACAGTTGTCCTCCTTCGAGTTCCTTTGAATATAATTGTTTTTGTTTGTTTGTATTTTGCTTGTTTGGGAAGGAATCCAATTCCTTTTCCAAATTGTATTTTGTTTTGAAGTCCAGTGCCTATATAAGCACCATCCTGGGTTCTGTATCAATCATCCACTTCTACATCCACTCACCCCATAGAGTACTTCCTTCCAAGTACTTGGTCCCACTTTCTTCTTCGTTTCTCTTCCTTTCCATCCCACTCCTCTTCTCCTCTGTCTCCCATGCTGTAAAAGTGAACCGGTGCTTTTGTGAGCAAATCCAACCCACTTTTCTAATTTGTATCAGAGCCTAGTAGTATGCTCTTGGTGTTGTAAGTATGTTATACTTTTAATGAAAATTTTTATGTGTGTTTATGTTTATTCAGTGCTTCGCTTCTAAGCTGAATGGAAATGTCTCTTCCCCGAAAGCATGTATCTTTGCATACATCTGCATAATCTATTATTATGAATCTGTGTTTTACATTGGAAGTTCTGGCCCTGGCCAGGATCTATGCGTAGGAACCATGCTTTATAAAGAATAACATGTTATACCATGTTTTGTTTATGATATGATTCTTGTGTTTCTAAGTTCTTGATTCTTTAGACGAGCCACTGTGTAAATCCATAATGACCAATAGGCTATTGTGGAAAAGAAGTACCCGTGAGGCAAGAGGCCATTTAGGAAAAAAAAAGTACACAAAGGGTGAGGTCTGGATGGGATGACATGATGTCGCTCTTGGTGTTCTTTGAAAAGTGAATCTCAAAAAGTTTTCAAAACCAGGGAATCATACCATAAGCTTACCATGTTCTAGTTTGTTCTTTTTTATAATAGATGTGCTATCTGTTTGTAGAACCCTATTCCTGTGAAAGAAAATTTTCCAGCTTAAAACAAAAGATTCGTAAACAGAGTGTGAGGTTGTATGGATAATACATTGGACTGCTTGTTAAAAAGAGATGAGTACCTAGTAGGCTAAAGAACCTTTTGATCTTCTAAATCCGTGTTAAAAAACTTAACAATATTAAATACACTTACACTAGTTAAGGTTAGAATTAAAATACTAAAAACTAACAAACTCTACAAATCAAGTCTTTCACTACTATTCCTAAATGAGTGATAAAGAAGATATTTACATACAGAGTCTAAAAGAAACAAGAACCTATTGCCCAGATGCAGAAGGACTAAGCTAGTATGAACCACCTAGTAGTTCTCATAAAATAATAGTTAGACAAAACAACCAAATATGATAATTATCATGATAACAAAATTAAGTCAGAAAATCAGTCAACTTGAACGATCTTTATGTAAAAGACCAGAACCACAATGAGCAAATCTAGAAGAACTAAAAAAAAAACTAGACAATCTAAATATAAGAAATGGTGGAATAAAACATGCCCCTATTGCTACCCTTATTCCCAAAAGTATTGCTTTCTCGAGAAAATAGAAAATAATGCTACAAAACATTCTTTTTCCAGTATTAGTAGAACCCTTAGTAATACTAATGAAATGAGACAGATAGATGAAAATCTAGTGACTAGGATGATTCGAAGCCATGGTCCTAGCTCTAGGAGTTAGAAGAGATAATAGATGTAAATAGAGATTTAGAAATTTACAATAACTATCAGTTAACTCTAACTTTATATAGGGAAGGGTTTTGGAGTATAAACCCGCAATTAGTTAGGATAAGTAGAGAAGAAGAAGTTTGTGTAACCACTGAACACCAAAATATTGGCATCATGGGTCAAGAAAGTATTAATCAATTATTGCAAAATCAAAATGGATTTATTCATCTTGGTTAATAATTATAGGGATTAAAGGATTCGCTAGGAGAAACTTAGGGACAAAAGTTTTAATCACTTTACTCAACAAGAGATGGGCAAGTGGTGCTAGAAAAGCCATTATAGCAAGTATGAAATTGAGATGTCCGACAACAAGGGAATATTCCATTGTGCACCTGATTTCTTGCTTAGCATAAGAGATCTAGAGCATATAGTTATAGGCATCCAGACTAAAGGATACGAAACCTTTACTGGAAAAGCAAACCTATTCATAAATGTAGGATTCTTAGGGAAAGCAATAATTGAATCCATGACTAGTAAAGGTATAACGATGATTAATTCTATGGCTATTAATCCCGAAGAATTAGAAGGATTAGATTGGAATATTAGTAAAAACTTAGAAATAAATACTAACATCAAAATTCCAGAAGAAAGCCTAATGTTTAAAAATTCCGATAGTAGTTACACTGTAAGATTTCTAGACTATAAAGACAAACAGCCAAGTGAAGATAATGAATCAGAAAAATTTCAGAGTCCAATCGAGGACTAATGGAAAGGTTAGAAAATAATTGTATCCTACTCCCTAAGGGATTTGACTTATTAGAAGAAGACATTCTCAAAGTAGAAATCAAATTATTAGCAGAAGGGAAACTTCATGAGGAAGACAATTTATATGTAGACCCAATAGAAAATGTTAGGGTCAATAGATTAGAATATAATTTCATAGAAAAGCTTATAAATATTTCAAAAAACCTTATGCAGATAGATGCTCTAGAATCTTTCCTGACTACTACTGGAAGATCACTACAAGACCTAATTACTACAGAATATCACCACAACAAGAAAGACCACAAGCTCAACAACCACCAATAGTATTTTATTCACCTGGACAACCCCTAGAAGACCGTATATAGAATATAAAGAAAGAGACACTTATAAACATAAAGGTAAGTGTATACCGTTAGAAACTTTAGACAGAAAGAATCTATTAGATGAGGGAAGAATATTAAATATAAGTGCCCATGACCCTCAATTATTACCTTCAGTTGTAGAAATGTGGTCCAAACTAGTTGCCAGAAAATGAGACAAAATTAATCAAGAGATGTGGACAACAGAAGAAATGTATATTTGGGCAAAAAAAAAAAATAGGAAAAACTGCTAGAGCATCTTGGGAAGCCTACAAAAGAGAACATCCCCAATACTTACAAAAGGAAATTCTATTAGGAAAAAATATTTATAATTTTACAAATAAAATACAACTACTCCTATTAGGATATCAACCAAACATAGGATTTGATAAGCAACATCAAGATTTGATTAGAAAATTAGAACAACTACAAATTAAAGATTGATGATATATAAAACCATTCTTACAAGACTTCTTTTATTATGGCTCTTTACCAGAATGTTTTTATAATAAGGAAATAGGAGAAAACTTATTTCTTAAATTACCAGACCCATTGGGCTCTGAAATTCATAAAAAATACAAAGAAAAAGAAACAATACCTCAATTAGATAATATTATCATAAGAATCCAATTTATTATTGATGCATTAGTAAAGAAGTGTATTGAAATAACCATTCCCAAGAAATTAAAAGTAGAATATAGTTTTTGTAAACAAGTATGCGCCACAAAGATATGATAAAGAACCTAGACACCCAAAAACATATAAGGTAAAAGATAAAAGAAGGAGATACTACCTTCGAAAATCTAACGCTAGAAAAGCATACCTTGACAAACATAGACATGTTAGAAAATATAATAGCCAAAGGGATTATAAAAACAAGTTAACATGCTTCACTTGCTGCAGTCCTGAACGTTTAGCTAGAGAATGTTCTAAAAGAAAGAATCTATACAATAAGGCCTCAATCTTAGTTGATTGTGTAAACAAATATATACTAGCTTTTGATGAATATATTAGTGATACTGAAAGCATTTATAGTATTGTCTCTATAGACTAACCATATCATGATCATAATTCTTCTGAGGAAGAACCTTGTACTGATAGTGGCATCAATCACAACATACTCGAATCAAACAGGAAATATGGTGAAGAATTCTAAGACAAAATTTCCACTTTAACCAATCTGCAATACATGTTGGATAATATGGATGATGACCAATGATTTTTTGACGAAACAAAAAACATCATATAGAATAGATTTTTAAAAAGTTCTTGATATTCTATGGATAGACATTAGCCATGGTAGACAATGTAGAATGCATTCTTTTTAACTAATACAAAATTTTGTTTCAGGAACTATGGCCTCTTCTAGTCAAACCCAACTAGTCCAAATAGACCGAGATCTAGGCCTGCCTATATTCCCTGAGACTCTAATCTTATATTCTAAACCTTGCTCCGCATGACTCTTGACCAAAAAGACCATATTTTATTAGATAGCCTTTGGCACAATAGGAAGAACCCAACATTCTAAAAAATCCTGAGTATCATAGCAACCTATATCAGCATAAAAAATACACAAAGCCAAATCAGACTCTTTCCCAATCCTACCCAAACCCCCGTTTTTCTTGACCTAACCCAAAAGTTAGAAGACACTTGTAAAGAGCTAAATCTATGTAAAGAAAAGTTAGAAGATATGACAAAAAGGTTGAAACAATCAGAAGCAGAAACAAAACTTCTAAAAGAATAGCGGGATAAAGAAATAAGGAGGCAATGGGAAGAAAAAAGAGAAAGTTTTCCTCCTTAAATAGACACAGCAGAAGAACAAGTCTAAAAATTAGTACTCCAAAAGGATGAAGCAAGGACGGATCCAAGACATATTAAGATTCCTTGCCAGAAATCTTGGACTACAGAAAAAGGGATTAAAATTCTGCCTAGTTAAATTTCAGCAAAAAACGATAATTCTTTTTGTGAATGCCATAAAGGATTTGGAATCATCTTGGTGAACATTAATCTGAAAAAATGGACAGATATGGAAGTGTTCGATATGCAGATTTCCTTGCAAAATCTAATGGAACAAGGATATATGAAAAGGATTATCGTAACAGCTATAGAGCAAACTCATATGCTACGATTTAATTGGCGTTTAGCTCATATAGCACAACAAATTTTTACGAACAACTAGGTTACATAAGGCTTTGTAAACCTTGAAATTGATGTTGTTCTCTAGACATATGACTATCCTTGCAACGCAAAATAGGAAATAGTTATTCGGACATACCCTTTTGCTACCCCTTTACAAGTTACCCTACCTCTTATAGAAGTACCGGAAGCACCTTTAGACGAATGGTATGATGAGCTTAGAAGATGGGGAGAATTCAAGATGTCACAACAATTGAGAAAATGGCAGCACCCACATAGCCTTATTTCAGATGATAGGAATACCAGAATCAATGCCTTTGACTCTAAACATGTATCCATGGTTATACCCTTCCAAAACCATATTTGTATCAAGCAAGGATTACGCTAACATTTTGGTCAAAACAATACAAGATGGCAAGTTCATGAGCTAGGAGATAATGGTAAAGATTGTGCTTCAATGGTTCCCTTTTTTAACCAGCGTTCAGACACTGAAGAAGAAACTGATCCAGCATGGCAGTAGACATTACTTAAAGAAGTAGGGATGAAGCCGCTGAGTCCATAACCCTATAGCCTAACATTCGTCAAGACCGATAAATTTTGACCCTTACAAGTTATGGTCAAACTTTTCATGGGTATAGTGCTTCGCATGTAAAACTTAAGCATTATCCGTTTGAGAAGGTACATGACAAACTTCTCTTCGGGAAAATCCCTCAAGTTAAAAATAGGATTTATGTTGTAGATTATCACTTCAAAATCTACCTTGAAAAAATCCTCGAGGATAAGTATGGGTTTTACGTTCCTAAATTTTCGTTATAAAAATTTACCCTGTGACAAACCCCACAGGACAAGCACTAGGTCACATCCTGAGGCAAATCATCTCGAGGATCCTCTAGAAGATTGTTGTAGTTGTCGACTTTCTTTATGTAATAATACAACAACGTTGTGGGAAGATAAAGGAAATAAAGACGAAGGAATCTTATACGCATTAAAAAAGTGAAAGTAACAAGACATGTGGCTTCTTGTTAAGAAAAAGCGAAGGTGGTTACTGTAGCAGTCACTGTAGCGCACGGTAGCATTGCGGCAGACACTATTACGCACTGTAACACTTTTGACATTTTGGACACAGACTGCCACCTCATCTAGTACACGACAGATGTCCTCCTTCGAGTTCCTTCGAATGTAACTATTTTTGTTTGTTAGTGTTTAGCTTGTTCGGGAAGGAATCCAATTCCTTTTCCAAATTATATTTTGTTTTGATGTCCAGTGCCTATATAAGCACCATCCCGGGGTCTGTATCTATCATCCACTTCTACATCCACTCACCCCATAGAGTACTTCCTTCTAAGTGCTTAGTCCCTCTCTCTTCCTCATTCTTCTTCCTTTCCATCTCACTCCTCTTCTCCTCCGCCTCCCATGCTGTTAAAGAGAACCAGCGCTTTTGTGTGCAAATCCAACCCCCTTTTCTTATTGGTATCAGAGCCTAGTAGTACGCTCTTGGTGTTGCAAGTATGTTATGCTTTTAGTGAAAGTTTTTATGTGTGTTTATGTTTATTTAGTGCTTCACTTATAAGCTAAACGGGAAATACTCTTCCTGGGAAGCATGTATCTTTGCATACATCTGCATAATCTGTTATTATGAATTTGTGTTTTACATTGAAAGTATAAAGAATAACTTGTTATACCATATTTTGTCTATGATATGATTCTCGTGTTCCAGAGTTCTGGATTCTCTAGACGAGCCACAATGTAAATCCTTAGGGAATACAGTAAGGAGGATATCATAAAATTGGGAGAAAAAAGAGAAACAGTTTCCCCAAATATCCCACTAGTCAAAGAGCAGATCTATCTTTGGTCTTAAAAGCAAGAAAGAAAGAACAAGTCAATATGCAGAACCTGCTAAGGACAATGGGCAGGTGACAATCAGAATATTGGGGCAGTCCAATGAACCTAAATAAGTAATGTTGCATAAAAAATCAAAGTGAAAATAAAAACTACTATTTCCAAAATAATTTTGACATAAAATTTTACTAAGTAAATAATTTTAATCATATAAAAATAATTATTCATTATCAATAAGTAAAACTTTGTATTGTTTCAATTTCATTGAATGTCTCTCAAGAGATTATCACTATTTAAAACTTAAAATTAGTATTTTAAATAGTCATTTGTTAAGCAAACAAAATTTCTAATTAGTTAAATCTTAAGAAATGCATACATTTATAAGTAATCGAATCATTTGATCAAGTAAATTTAAAGATGATTAACTAATCAAAACAAAATGAAAAAAACGGTACCAAAATAACTGAAATTAAAATAAAAAATTCAATCAAGAATTGTTAAAACTTAAAAATGAAATTCATTAAAAAATAAAAATACAAACTTTATATTGAAATTGAAATTGATCAAGCAAAAATCTGAGCAAAGTATATCAGAATCATTGTATGTGGATTGTAGTGGTTGTATAATACAAACAACTTTAGTTAGTGATTTCAAATAAGTTTTTTGTTATACAAACAAAATTTTCAATGAATGAATTCACTAAATCCGCATACTCAAATAAGTAATTTGATCATTATAAAGTTTTTCAATAAAAAATTGTTATAGTAGATAACTAATTATATAAATATAGTGTTAATATCAAAAAGTTAAAATTTTGGAAACAAGATTAATTAAGAAAAATTAAAGAACGAAAAATATAAACTTAATATTGAAATCAAAATCAACATCGTAAAATCAGAGCAAGACATGTTAAAACTCTTTGTAAGTGGTTACTAGTGCTCCATTATATAAATTGCATTATTTATGAAACTTCAAATAAGATTTTAAATAGGTAAAACAAAATTTTCAATTAGTGAATTAATTAGGCAACCATACTCTCATAAGCAAATGAATTATTAGATCAAATAAACCACGAGAAAATTAATTAATCTAATCAATTTAATCAAAGTCAAAAGAAATTGATAGTTTACCCAAATAATTGAAAGTAACATAAAACATCTCAACCATGAACAGCTAAAAACTGAAATTATTTGCCATACATAACTAATGATACCAAAAATAATAATATAAAAATATAATTAATTAAAAATAAGATATTTGAAAGACCAAACATAAAATGAGAATCAAAATTGATATGAGAAAATCATGAGCAACACGTATTCTTGGTAAGCAGGTTCCAAGGGTTGTAACAACTATTAAAATAATTAATCAAAATAAAAATGAATTGATGGTTTATTAAAATAATTGAAAATATTAAAACAACATCTTAATCAAGAATTGAAATTATTTAATGGATAACAAATAGTAAAAAATAGAAGTAAGAAAAGTTAATTAAAAAATAAATAATTAAAATACAAACTTAATATAGTGATATTTAATAATAGATATGTTGTGCAATTAAACAATCTAGTTTGATTAACCTTGTGAATTATACAAGCTTTTCTTAAATCATCTACTTGTCTAATAAGAAATAGAGGACACTTTAATTATGAAATTTCAAAAATTTATTATTTTTGGAAATATAAAAATAACATTTAATTAGTATGATTAGTATAAAAAATGCATAACACATAAAAAATTATTTTTTGAAACCATTGATTTTCCTAATTAATGACAAAATCATTATGTGACTCCTTTTGCATTGTGAGATTGGTGTCCTCTACAGCTTTCTTGGACTTTTCATTTTGATAATCGCAAAATAAAATTTAAAAATATCTATTGACATTGATTTGAAATCTTATAACGATCATTTATGACTAAAAGGCCAAAATTTGTCCAACCATTTTTAACAATTTTTTTGTATAATGCAGCGAGTGATCGTTGTAATTTTCTAACGAAATCGAGTTT
The DNA here is from genome assembly GCA_011799765.1 of Nymphaea thermarum. Lineage (NCBI taxonomy): Eukaryota > Viridiplantae > Streptophyta > Magnoliopsida > Nymphaeales > Nymphaeaceae > Nymphaea > Nymphaea thermarum. Next base: position 558,578 of record JAANDH010000108.1, read on the forward strand.
GAATATTTTTGCGCGCTAACCCGCAAGTATAATTTTTTTTTTGCCTATTTTTTAGTTTAAATTTTAGATTTGGCCCTTTTTTTCATATTTCTTGCCGTCAATAAGTTTATCCATTTTCTCATTTTGTCACTGATCTAACAGATGCCAAATTTTTTCATAGTAATCTACTTTTTAGGGTTGTTTGAAATGTTGAGATCTTTTACCACCTTGCCATGAAAAAGTAGTAAATTTGACTGAAATAAAAATCTGGCATTTAATCGTTATCTTTCTCTTGAGTGAAACAGAGTCCACTGATGGATGGGGATGTCAATGGTTTGGTTTGGGATCGGATATCCGACAGATCCATTTTAAATAATTCCGATATGGAAAAATATCTAAGATCCGATTAGAAATTCGGATCACGTTTGGATAAAGATTCAGATGCAAATAATTATTCGATCATGGTTAACATCATATCTGAATCCCAATCATTCGAATCTGAAATGTGGATAGCTGGAGTTTTGATATCTGAGTCTAAAGAATAGTATTGAAACTTGTTTTTTGATATCTGAATCCAAAGAAAAGTATATGATCCATTAAGAGTAAATATCCAATCTGATATGTTTCAGTTAGTTTGGTGATGTCTGTGGGTTTTGAAGTTAAAACATGTTTGATAACTTTAATGACGTGATAGAATCTAAATTTAAAATCTACTTAAACTTGTTCTCGCATAAAAATCTTACCCAAAACGCATAATGGATTAGTCCTCTCATACTAAGTACTATACACATAATATCATTAGGTATTTTTGTTCGTAATGACTTTAATTACAACATGACTCTAACCTAGATCAACAAACTTTAACTTATTTAAACTAAATAACTAATATTATATAAGAAAACCTTAGTGAAAATAAAAACTTACTATTTTCAATTTAATTTTGATATAAAATTTTATTAAGTTTCAATTATATACAAATAATAATTTATTATCAAAAATTGAAACTTTGTATAGTTTCAATTTCATTGAATGTCTCTCAAGACCTTATCAATGTTTGAAACTTAAAATTGATATTTCAAATAAGCCTTTTGTAATGCAAACAAAATTTTCACCAGGTTGATTAATAAAAAAAAAACATATTTTATAAGTAATCAGATCATTTGATCAAGAAAATTGGAAGATGATTAATTAATCAAAATAAAAAGAGGAAAGTTTACCAAAAGTAACTGAAATTAATATAAAACATTTTAATCAAGAATTGTTAAAAACTTAAAAATTATTTATAATTGATAAATAATAGTATAAAAACAACATTTATACTAAAAGCTAATGTTTTTAAAATAAAATTCATTAAAAAATAAAAATACAAAGCTAATATTGAAATTGATAAGGTAAAAATCTAAGCAATATATACTAGAACCTTTGTAAGTGGATTGTAGTGGTTGTATTATACAAACAAGTTTAGCTAGTAATTTCAAATAGCTTTTTTTTGTTATACGAAAGAACTTTTCAATGAGTGAATCATTTAAACAAGCATATTCAAATAAGTAATATGATCATTATAAAGCTTCTCAATAAAAAATTGTTATACAAAATAACTAATTGGATAAACATAATATTAATATAAAAAAGAAAATATATTGGACACAAAATTAATTAAGAAAAATTAAAATTTTTAAACTTAATATTGAGATCAAAGTCAACATAGTAAAATAGAGAGCAAGACATACCAGAACTCTTCGTAAGCTGTTACTAGTGTTAACAACATTAGTTATGAAACTTCAAATAAGATTTTAAACAGGTAAACAAAATTTTCGATTAGTGAATTAATTAGGTGACCACACTCTCAAAAGTAAATAAATTATTAGATCAAATAAACTACAAGAATGTTAATTAATCCAATCAATTTAATCAAAATGAAAAGAAATGATAGTTCACCCAAATAATTGAAAATCACATAAAACATCTCAACCATGAACTGTTAAAACATGAAATTATTTGTCTTGGATAACTAATGAAATCAAAAAACAATAATATGTAAAATTTTAAAATGCAATTAATTAAATACAAACTTAACATGAGAATCGAAATTGATATGGCAAAATCATGAACAACATGTATACTTGGTAAGCAGATTGCGAAAGTTGTTGATATTTCAACTAAGCTTTTAGTTACGCAAATAAATTTCTTATTTGTTGAATTAATTAAACAATCATACTCTAACAAATAATTGATTGTTAACTCAAATAACATTTAAAAATAATCAATCAAAATAAAAGCAAAATGGTGGTTTACCAAAATAACTGAAAATATTTTAACAACATCTAAATCAAGAATTGAAATTATTTATAATGGATAACAAATAGTATAAAAATAGCAATAACATGCATGTAAGCTAATATCATGGAAAAATTAATTAAAAAAATAAATGATTAAAAATACAAACTTAATGTAGTGATACTTAATAATAGATATGTTGTATAATCAAAACATTATGTAATCAAACAATCTAGTTTAATTCGGATTGTGAGTTATATATGATTTCCTAGATCATCTGGTTATCTAATAGGAAAATAGATTACACTTTAATCAAGAAATTTCAAAATTTTTATTATTTTAAAAAATAACATTTAATTACTATGCTTATTATAAAAAACACATAAAACATAAAAAATTATTTTTGAAATCATTTACCTAATTATTGACAAAATTATCTTGTGACACCTTTTGCATTATGAGATTAGTGTGCTTAACAGCTTTCTTGGACTTATCATCCTGCTAATCACAAAATAGAATTTAAAAATATCTGTTGACCTCGGTTTGGAATGTTATAAACGGTCATTTCTAACAAAGGCTAAAATTTGTCCAACCATTTTTAACAATTTTTTTATATAATGAAGGGGGTAGTCATTTGTAATTTTCCATAAAAATCAAGTTTGAATGTTTTTTTCCATGAGCATAAAATGTAAATTTTTAATCCACAAGTATAAGGATGGGCACGGGAAGTGGGTACAGGAATGACGAATTGAAAAAATCTTGGCATGGTAGTACCGTGAAATTTACAAATTCCAAAAAAAAATCATATGTAAAATCTCATAAAAAACATAAATAAACTTTAAGTTGAAGACATAAATCGAATTAAAAAACATAAATACTATAACAAAGTTAATTAAATAAACAAGCAACACAAATATAATAGGAAGGCGTACTTATGTTGCATAATAGACAGAACTATGAAGGAATAACGATGAACACTTAATAACATAATGAGATTACCGAAAAGTTAACAGCAATAGCATGAGCAAGAGTGCAAATTGGCAGGTTTTGAAGCATAACCTAAGCAAGAGGGCAGGTAAACAAGCATAACTTATATACATATATAATTAACGATATTTATAGTTTTACACAAGAATAACCTAAAAGAAGGGGCAAATGAGCAAGTTTTGAAGAACGGCAGATGATTATGAGTAAAGGCAGATGATTATGCAGTGGCAGATGATTATCCAAGATGGCAGCCGCAGATCTTGAAGAACCGGTGGAGGGAAGATTTTGAAGAACAACAATCCTTACAGAATAGTCAAATGAAAAAAAAAATTTACTGCTGGTGAAGACTGCCGCCATCTGTCGTCGGTCGCCACCGCTGGCCATGAAGCTCCACACTACTGCCAACCATGGCGTTCTGTTGTGGAGCTGTGGCATGCTGAGGATGAAGAACAGGTTAAAGAGGAAGAGGCATTGGAAAAGGAAGAGGCACCCAGTACTTCAAAGATTAAAGAAAATAGTTTGGATCAGTTCTGATCCAAATGTACCTTACCATATCCACATACCAGTTTTCCCTTACTGGCTTACCTGTACGGGTAGGTAAGCCTCCCTAGCGTACCATTGTGACATAGCTTGTATATTGTTCTTGCCTTCAAGTTGATGACAAAAACCAAGATATATCAACTGTTTCAGTTGAACATATGACCCTGAAAATCTGCTTTTGCAAGATATTTATGATATGCAACATTCGTCTTATAAGAGATGGTTATCATTGCATTGGTGGAGAGTGGCTAAACAAGATTAATTAGAGTCAATATTTAAGTGATGTAGTAGCTCCTCATGCTGATCCCTCTAAAAGTTTATTTTAACTAATTCTTATTATATTATTAATTAGATAAAAAATTTGACATAATGGTTGTCATATTTCCTAGCTTTTTGGGGGCTAAAGCCGAAACTGTAGGGGTGGGGGATTGGGATCCGGCAATTAGGAGCCCAAAAGTAGATCGAATTGTTACAATGATATCAGAGATGGTTTAACACTCGGAACGCGCAGATGTGTATGCCTTAAGAGGGGTGGATTGTACCACTCCAAAAATCTAGTCTCATATTAAAGATTACGTTGGATTTTGAATGACTTATAAAGGGAGTATTAAATAGATGATTGTCCCGGTTTCTAGCTTTTTTGGAGTTGAAGCCAAAACTATTATGAAATGGGTTGGGATCTACTAGACTGAGTATCCGAACCCAAAAGTGAGTTAGGTTGTTACAGTACTGTCATTTTGATTGATGGTTCATGTAATATCACGTGTAAAGTACTTTTCAATATCATTTTCAATATCAAAAGATTAATTCTCATCAACTTTTTCTGAAAAGGTAACATATGTGAGTTCATGAATTACACCAGCAAACGTCTTTTTCTCTCATTTTCTAAACAAGAAACAGAGAAATAGGGTAATTACAATAATTAGTAGGCCTTGCTCGTATATATTTTGCAGTTCCAGGAAATACTCGTGAAAGCAACCCTTTAGAATAAATTTTCTGTTAGATTTTTATTGCTCAAACAATCTTAACTTTCTGTTATCCACAATCTTTTCGAAAAAAAAAAGATTGGTGGCACAAATTTTTAATCTATTTTATCATAAGATCTTAAATGATTGTCGTGGACTTTACATTTCCTAATTTTCATATTCTAAAACATGTTGATCATCAGGAACAGAAATTTTTCTGAAAGAAGTTTGATGATCTACAGATCTTCCCAAAGTTGAAGTCCCTCTACTTCAATGGTTGTGTGAATCGTCAGCCCCGACTTTGCTAGCTTCCCCTGCCCGGAGAAACTGGTTGTCGACCACTGTGAGCGATTAGAAGCAGAACATGAGTCATCGGCGAGCTGGCGAGCTCGGAGCACCTCTCAATCACTGTGAATCGCTGCCGTCACTGCCAGAGGAGATCTGCCGACTGGGTTCGCTTCGAACCTTGAAACTCAAAGGATGCTCTGGAATTTGCAGTTTACCAGTGCAGATGTGAGAGGTGAAAGCCATGGAAGAGCTTGACATGTCTTTCACTTGCATAGAAAGAGTTCCTTATGTTAAAAAAGCATGGAGTGGGATAAAAACAGAGTAATAAGGCATTAGAGAGATAAAGAGGCACACAACTTTACGTGGTTCTGCATTACAGCCTACATCCACGAGGAAAAGGGAAAGACTTTATTATACTGCTTGGTTACTCCCTTGCTGTGTTACATCCACGTATTTATAAAGAGAGGGAAGAAACAGGGGATAAGGATAAATGTTGAGCCATCTCGAGATTCTCGAGATGGCTTCTTATCGAGAGAATCATCTAGAACATGAGGTGGCGACTTATCCCATTGAGAGAAATTCGTGATGGCATTAATTTCTCCTATCTTCTTTCAACTGATTTCAGGGTGTTTATCCTCTTTCCATAACACCTTATTCTCTTGGTGTCCTGCCCAACTTGAAGAAAGTGACTGTTACGGGTTGCGCACCAGTTCTTGCATCATTGAGCTCACTTGATTAGCACAAGTTGAGTGGAGAAGACTCAGACCTTGAGCTGTTGCAGTGGGCTTGGCGTGGGCTCTCACGGCCACATGCCATTGGTTTATGATTAGGAACAATCAAAGGATGAGCCCCTTTTTTTTTCTTATTCCGGGAGTCTAAAATTGTTTTCGGACTTGGGTGAAAAGCGACACACTCGTGAATTGGAGTGCTGCTCGACTCGGCAATTAAGACTCGACAAACTCGTTTGAATAAAATTGATATTCATTGTTATGTGTTGAGCTCGAGCTCGACTTGATTAAGGCTCGACAAAATCATTTGACTCATAGAATTAATATTCATTATTATGTGTTGAGCTCGAGCTCAACTCAATTAAGGCTCGAGTTTGAGTAGGTAGTTACGTGTTGAACTCGAACTCAACTCGATTATTTGAACCAGTCGACTCATGAACTCGAGCTCAACTCGTTAAGCAAATGACTCGGCTGGAACAGAAAGTCACTTGGATCAGGAAGTCGATACACATTGATATCCATGGATAATTTCATATACACATTGATATCCATGGATAATTTCTTATTGCTAATTGACCTTAACAGTATGTTTGGATGGAGGAAGAGGGAGAGAAATGAATGGAACGAAAGGATTTTCTATGTTTGAATTACTAATTAATAAGAAGTGAAAAAAATGAGAACTAATAACTATGTTTGGGTGAAAAGGAAAGGAAAGTATTTTTTAATGTAATTCCAAATCCTTTGGAAAATGGAGAGATTGGGATTAAAAGGAATGAACTTCCTTCCTTTTCTTTTACCTTCCATCCATTTGTTTTTCTTTCCCTCCATCCAAATGTAAGAGACAAAGGTAAATGTAAATCACTATTAGATTACCACCCTTGTGGCGTTGGATCCTGTTGATTGTGTGATAGTTCTATTCTGTATGCTGCATTTTGATGCACATATTTAAATTTGCACCCGGCCCTTTCAACTGGGTCTGATTCTTTCATGGGTTCATCTCTGCTGTTCTTTTGTGTTTGATTTGTTGATCATCTGGCATAAGAGTTGCCATTGTTAATTCCTGATCTAATTGACGCGGAACGTTTTGGTGTATGAAGTTCATACACCCTCATTATGTTAAAAGCTACTGTACATAGTCCCAAGACCACTTAATTTTCTCTCTCTTCAATGAATTCTCATTTTGTGGCTTCTCTCTCTCTCCCTGCTATATATATATATATATATATATATATATATATATATATATATATATATATATATATATATATATATATATATATATATATTCCTTTTTTTACCAGTTATTTGGCATAACTCTTCCTTCATGCCAGCTATTTGGCATGAAAGGTCAGACACCTCTCGAGATGCTCAATGTTAATTAAAAAATATGAAAAAAAAAGTTGTTGTGTCCTCCACTGTATGGAGATGCTCGCAAAGGCAGTTACTAAACCCTTATATGTTTAATACGAAGAAATTGAATTGTGAAGATTCATTGTAAATGTAAAAGGTAAAGTATTTTTTGTCAGGAGTTGAAAATACTCTTATCAACATAAAAAGAGAAAGAGAAAATTTTTGTTTCCTTAAATCAATTTTTTTTTCTTTTTTGAGAGGTATTTGGACCGACGTCTTAAAGAGAGAGATACACCCTTTATAGCCTGCCCACAATACCCTTGAGGATATGAAAAGGCCCCACGTCTTACGAAGAAACGGAAGAAAACGGCCCCAAGAAACGGACAAGCAAGGAACAGGGCGGAAGAGCAAAGGAGAAAAAAAAGAAAAACAAGAAGTAGAAGAAGAAACAGGAGAAGAAGGCCTCTGCTGGAAGGAAGGTGCGTTTTCTTTTTTCTTCCATCACCCGCTCCGTCTCTCTCTCTCTCTTCTTCTTCTTCTTCTTTCGAGTATAGTTGCAATACTGTTGCCTCCTTCCCCTCCAGGAGAAACAGGGCACACTGCTGCGATTCCCTGTTCCAACGGCGCTGCGACACACTGTTCCAACGTCCGTCTGAAACAAGGTGAGTTTTTCGCTGCCTTTTTCTGTTTTCAGTTGCTGTGTTTTTTTCTGTTTCCAGTTCCAACGTCCGTCTGAAACAACGTCCATCTATAGAAGCATGCTGTTCTTTTTTCATCTGAACATTGAGTTTTTGTGCGGTTTTGTTGGTTATAAGTCCGCTTCATGTTCCAGACTTGTTGATTGGATCATTTTGATTCAAATCAAGCAGTTGAATACTCTCTCCCTCCTCTCTGAATGGTCTGACACATGTTTAGCAGCAACCGACAACATAGTTCAACACATATTAATCACAAAGCAATAAATCACTGGTTCAGTACTGTATAAGCTGTATCTCATAAGAAGAAAATTCAGAAGGGACTAATGGTTCTGTAATTTGTTTGGTGGATCGTGGCAGAATAGTGTTTTATTGTTTGGTGAAGCAGTATATTAAAAAGGACTGAAAGTCTAAAACCCTTCTTCAAATACAGAAATAGGTGAAGTGTTTTGCTACAGAACTAGATTCATTCAGCAAAAAGATAGTTTGGGTCAACCCCACCCCTTGCCTCATGCTTGCAGATTGAGATTGAGGCATGATGCATATGCATTGGACAAAGTTCATGTGATGCATTAACGATCAGTCAAAAACAGAGGCATATGGATCATTCACGGTATGGTAGCAGAGGGTAGAAAACTATATCATGCAAAAACAACAGTTCCTTTTTTAATTGCGATGGGTTCTAGTTACTGAGCGCAGAGATTAAATGATGTATAGTGCACAAGAGGATCTACTGACCTCTCTAGCTTAGGTGTTTGTTAGTTACCACTGTCCAAATCTCAACTCAATTCACTGTGTGAATGTGAAGATAAGGCCCTTGGAAGCTGTTGAACTGATTTGAAACAGAAGTCCATACTGAGAACAGATTGTACAAGACCTACAGCTGCAGCTCAGTAATAGAAGGATCCTACGATGAAAGTGAGCAATACTCCGATAATGAGGCCTATGTTCCAAGTGGGCAAAATTATTATGAAGAGGAGTATGACCATGACCAAGAAACCTATGACCCGTCAAGTGAAGGTTACGAAGGAGAGAGCCAATATTATGGGAGTGATCAAAATTCCACGAGTGGATCCTATGAGCAATCAAGGGAAGAGCAAGCAGAAGACTGGGACAACAACTATAGCGAATGGTCCACGGATGGCCAGTCTGAAGAATCCCACCACTCAAGTTATGGGAGCACTTGGGCTAGAACAACAAAGCAACACTGCTTAAGCAGCTATCCCGTGTCAACTGACACAACCCGGAGTAGGCGAGAAAATACTTTCAAGTGGGACTACTGCCCGCACCATCTATCCAACTATACTTGTGATAATAGCTGCCACTCCGTGGAACATAAGAAGAATGATTGGCAGAGATTCGATTTAGCAGCCTTTTCTGAAACCTCTCATTTTTTTAAACATTTTGACTGTTAGGGATATTATTATAAAGTATTATAAATTCTATCATTTCCTTTATGTAGTCCAAACAAACATGATTTTAGTCTTTCCTTTCCTTTCCTTTCTATCCAAACAAGCTTTTTAATCACCTCTTTCCTTTCCTTTCCATTCCATTCATTTCTCTTCCCTTTCTCTTCCCTTTCCTTTCCCTTCCTTTCCCTCCCTTCCTTTTCCTCCAACCAAACAGAGCGTTAGAGAGGGGGTGTCTGTCCAAAGTACTTCTCAAAAAATAAAAAAAAAATGATTTAAGGAAACTCATTTGTTCAGTTATTTTCTCTCTCTTCTATCATATATATATATATATATATATATATATATATATATAACCCTTAGGTGGGGTGTATGCAATGCGTACATATATGCAGTTACGTACACTTTTGACTTGAAAGAAGTTAAGGGTAGTTGACCTTTAGGTAGTTGTGCCTGTATGTATATGTAGGCATGTATACATGTATGCAGTTATGCACACTATCAATCTTTATTGTTCTATGAATCGTTCCCAATTTTTAAAACAAATTAATAAAACTCACAAAATATTTATATTGCAAAATGACCTCTATAATTATGCTATTGTCAATAGGTAACTGAACTTTAGCTTATATAAGAAATAATTCTCAACATTATCATAACATCATAGCATGGATACTGTCACAACCTAATTCCACTACGAGTTTATACAAGCTCATTTCAGAAAATAGAACATTACAAATCAAGGTAATTACTTTTATGGGCAATTGGGGTTTGCAGCCCCTTTTATATTATGCTGATAAGGTGGAAGGACTGATATAGGGTAGGAGAAAAGTTTTTTTTTTTTCACTTTTATTGATTATTTTACAAGAGACCTTACTTATTTTTAAACAAAATAAAAATTAAAGAGATGGACCGACATAAGCTGATTTTGGGGTACTATGTCACATATGTCACAAACTCATACAACTTTAATTTTATACATAACAACTTCATGTATGTATGTTACATCTAGATAATTTCTTATCCATTTTCAGGATGACAGCCTTTGGATGCTTTGATAAATTTAATATTGTGTTTGAATGAGGAAGATAATGTGTGTGCTTTGATAAATTTAATATATATATGCTTTAGACATAGCAGTGCGACATTGTAGGGTTTACCATACGTCTATCTAAACAGCTTTAAACCCTATGTGTAGAGGGATAAAGGAGGTTTTGTTAAGGACTAGGCTCTCTCACTCTCTCTTTTAACAATCAAGAGAAGAAAACAAAAAAAGAGAGAAGAAAAAGACATGACAATTTATATGGTTCTGAAACAGAGTTCTTCTACATCTATGGCTACACAAGTTTTTCCTACTACCACAAAAAGAATTGAAAAGTACAAGAAACTGCCCCTAATAAACATGAAGATTAAGGTAATCCCGAAAAATATAAAATAACATGAATGTCCTTATAAAAAATTAAGAAAGTCTATTAAGTATGGATTAGCTTCCACATTTCAACAAATCTCACACAAAATGTAGTTTGAACACCAGGGGCGGAGCCAAGACAGGGGCCCACATGGGCCTTGGCCCCACCTGAATTTTTTTTTAAAAAATACATGTAAACTTTAGAAAATTTTACTTGTCCTATATAAAAATTTGGAAAAATGATATTTCGGCCACTATCAAAATGTAAAAACTTTAATTCGCCCCCGCTCGTGAAAAATTTCTGGCTCCGCCCATGCTGAACACCCTGATTAAGCAATTTACACCAAATTGCTCACTCTGTTGCTCTACCCATTTATTGCATATTGTATTATAAAAATAGAATAAAATAAAGTAAATTTGAAAATGGAAACAACACTGCCAAGAAAGGAAAGCCACATTTAAATCTGACTTTGAATATTCTCTCCCTAAACGGTCCGTGTTTGCATAGCTGCGACAACGGGAAGAAACATAAAGACACAGGAAGCCGTCGAGGAGCCCAAAAAACTTGAGTGGTGACAGAACTAAGGATGCTTCCTGGAACTTTCACTCCCTCGCTTATACAGTAGTTGAAATGCTATTTTTGGGTTTTGTTGAAACAATAGTCAGGTGAGGATGACAGTACTATATCTGATTTGGATAAAATATAACTGAACTTTTCCAAAAAAAAAAGAAAGTCAAATATAGACAAAAATTTAATGTCCAATTAAAAAAATCAGATCGAATTCAGATTTAAGTAATGACACCCAATCAGATTCATATACGAATTCGAATGTACATAAATATTCAATAGGATTCAAACTGGTTTAGTTTAAATTGGTCTCATATTTCATTGTTATCATAAGCCCCATTTTTGTTGATTCGGATTTTACTCAAATTTTCATAAATAATTTGTGTTAGCCTTGTGATTTGGCATACCAATTGGACCAATGGAACCGAACATTGATAATTTAGTACATGCTTGAACTCTTTGAAAGAGTCCGGTATATGCGATCTCGGTTGAAGAACTTGAATCCGGTAATTAATAAGATTCAAATTGCATGTGCAGTTTCATTGCTAAATGAAAAAACTTAAAATCCTATGCTTATCACACCTTCATGCTCTTTGATTTTGAGTTCCAGCTTGAAAAGTAAACCTGAATGGAAACAAGAGTACAACTAAATAGCATTTAATAGCCTCAAGGGGCATTGTTCACATCGGCAGACTTATGGGGCATATATTCATATGCTATAAAATGTGATGTGTTTTACATTGAAGTTGAAGCATGATGAATATTTCACGGTTTAGTATTTGACCATGTTTGGTTGGAGGGAAAGGGAAGGAAACAACAATCAATCTTTTGTTTGGTTGATTAATTAAAAAGAAATGAAATGAAAGGAAAGCAAAAAGTTTGTTTGGTTGCAAAAGAAGAGAAAAGAAGGAGAATGAAAGAAAAGGAAGCTCTAATGTAGGGATTGGGAAAGAAAGGAAAAGTCTATTCATTTTTACCGTGTATACCTTTTCCACCCATTCACAGAAGAGACATCAACCGATCTTGCTTGACTCTTTCTCTCCCTTCTCGCCGCTGGTCAAGACTCCCACTGGCGCCGACTCTCCCTTCCCACCACTGCTTGAAACATGGATGGTATTTCACATCAGCCCCTTTACCAAAATCAAGCTTTTGTCATTTTTATCATTTTATGTCATCCACTTAGTGCATCTGAAATGACATTTTGTTTGATCGATATAAATTTATATCATATTTATTACTATAGAATAAAATGTCGAATGTAAGTGTGATTTCCTTTTTATTGAATCAGAAAATTAAAAGTATTTTTATTTGAATGATAAAGTTTTAAATGTTAAGGTATTATTGTAAAGTATTATAAATTTTATCAGTTCGTTTTTTTTATGTAGTTCAAACAAACATGATTTTAGCAATTCATTCCGTTCTATCCAAGCAATCTTTAAAATCACTTCTTTCCTTTCATTTCCTTTCCATTCCATTCTTTTCTCATTCCTTTATCCTCCATTGCCTTTCCTTTCCATCCAAACAAACAAAGGGTAAATGCAACTCTAAATTTTAAACACGAAAAAAAAGAAATAAAGGCTTCTGTTCTTGCTTGAGTAGTAAGATTAATCTTCCTCCTCATCCAACAACTAAATAACATTTAATAAAAGTAGAATCCAACTCCATTTCCCATTTCTTGAAATAGCATATGGACCAAATGTCGAGGAGTTTGGCGGTTGGTTTGCATTGGTAATAGAGTCTCAGCTCCTTGACCATTTTGTCTTTTTATGTTCTCCCTTCATGATTTCCCTCCTTGATAGCATGGAGGTTTGTTTCTTTGTTTTCATAGTTGAATTCCAGTCGTCTTCACCTTTGTTCTGTATTTCTGTGGTTGTAGATAGAAGATAGAGTTCTCAAGCTGCAAAACCAACTCATGAGAAGATGGTGGGTTTTTTATGATGTATCGAGGGATTTGTTTGACACCATGTTATTGTTTCATGAATATGCCCAAAACTTTGATATGTATTATGTGTTTCATAATTCTGCCCCAGTGTTTAGGACTGGATGAACAGTTTGATATTGTTGCTGAGTGGCTTTAAGGGTGCGTTTGGGTGATTCGAAGGCAAAATGAGGTTTAATGTGTATTTGGATGATGATCGAAACTGGTTTTTGTTGGAAAACACTATTTTCAAAAGAGACTGATAAGCTCGTGCATACCATCATGTTATTCATAGAAAATGTTTTTGTTTTGTCCAAAGGGAGTGAGTATCTCCCCTTGTGGTTAGCCACAGAAAATGTCCTTTCTTGTGTTCTTTCCTAAACGTACAAATAATGTTTTATTGGACTAGTTAAGAAACTAGGTTGTAACATGTTTGGTTTTTAAGAACGAACTTTTTTTTTTAAGGTGTCATTCAACGAAACCTGAATCTCTTTTGAAATTCTTCCTTTGAATTTTTTGTCTTCTTTGTTTTTTGGTTTCAATACTTTTGCTGAACGACGAATTCTTTCTCTTTGGTTTATGTAGACAATTCTTGACTGCAAAGAGAGTATTCCGTCTGAATCAGGTGAAGAAGATGGAGAAGAAGTTTCCAGTCTCAGTTGGCAGTCCCGTAAGGTGATGAAATTGTCTTGGCCTCTTGCCTTCTCTTCCATTGGCACTGAAGTTGGGATGACTGGATAGTTGTTCATTTTTGTTGATTTCTGGAGTTATTAGGATTAATATGTTGCACTTGTTTTGGTCTTAGCTTTTCGATTTTGAAGTTGTGAGTGTTGGGTAGTTCTTAAATTTATAATTTCTTGAGTATGCTAGGCTCAAGATATTGAACGAAATGGCGAGGGACATACCAGAGGTCCGAGTTCATCTTGTTCCGGGCTGAAACGCCATTTTTTGGACATGGGTTTTCCAGAGAATATGGTGGAAAAAGCCATAAAACAAAACGGTTAGGAATCCGTAGGGTTGCTCTGCTTACGTTCTTTATTCAACTGAAATGTGTATAGTGTCTGGAAATGAAACACATGACGTTGAGGTTCTTATTTTTTCTGGGCGCAGAGAATGGGGATGCTGATACAGTTCTGGAGACACTACTCACATACTCTGTAAGTGTGTTTCTCCTCCTTTGATTTGTTTAAACTGTGTCCTTGCTAACTTTCCGTGTAATTTTTCTGAGAAACAGAAATGGTTTGGCCTGACTGTGGTTGGCCTTTGCCCTTTTTATTGAAGTTGATTGAAATCCATAGGCCAAAATTGTTGTGTGAGTTTCTTTGGAAGAGACTATAATAAATCGGAAAATTCCAAAAGTTGTTGTGGAAATGCGATATTTTGTAAAGTGGAAATGCGTATAGACACTTTAGAAACAAAGTGTCATATCAAAACCGTATTGTAGTCATGTCATCCCACTTGGAGATTTTTGGTTCCAGATACGAACTTTCGCTAGATGGTTTCAGGTAAAGCTTGTCATCTTGTAGATTATTCGAAGAAGACTCTCAATGATCTTTTCAATCTATATGTAGGTACTTGATGACTCCTCTCTTCATATTTATTCTCCTCATGATCCGTGGAGTCCTGATGATGAATATGATATACCAGATGATGAACAAAGCGATGTTGAAGTTGATACTAAAAATAAGGTAATATTACTATGAATATACTGTGATATTTAAGGTGGATTTCTAGGAATAATATGAATCTACTCTTAACTTTGTAGTGCAAAGTTTATGCTGTAAAAATTTGGACATTTAACCTCAGTTGTCCTTGTATGAAAATACTTTGAGTTGGATGGTGCACCATATCAAGTCTCAAATGAAAATGCTGGACATTTCTTCTGCATTGGATTGGAAGTCACTAACAGCAAAAGGAAAGTGTCTTCGCTCTGGTAGATTGGTTCTAAAGATCTTGGTGGATTTAAACTGCAAACCTCAAGATGCATTCTAAAGATGTTGGCATCCCATCCTAAAGGCCTTTACTGCAAATATTGTGGTCCACTTTAAACCTAACTCCTGCAGCTTTATCACAGCATTAGTTTAATGATTGCTCTGCTTGTTTAAATTGGAAGAATTAAGCTCTGGTTTTTGACTGAAGTAAATTATTCACTGCAAACATCTGAACAATTCTAAAATTGTAACGTTATAGACTTATAGTCACCATGATGATCTGCTTGTGTTGGCGTATATCAATTGTAAGTGTATTTAGAAGAGTATCTTAAATTTTAGCTACTGTGTTGCAACAGGGATATGAAGATGATAACTGTGGTTTGGAAAACTCATTTGGGATTGACAAGAAAAGGTTGCAGTTGGTGGAGATGGGCTTTCCCATAGATGAGATTACTCTGGCAATATCCAGATGTGGTTTGTATGCGGATTATCATAGTTATTTTGCATATGTGGTTCTTGTGTTATTAGTGCTTACACGTTTCAAATGTTTCATCTATAAGCAGAGCTTTCTATCATTGAGTGGATATTATTTAGTTGTACTTGCTTTCTGGTTTGAAGTTGAGTTTTCTTTTAATGGTGATATTTTGTTATATCATGTTACAGAGATTTGTAAATAGGCCCAATGTCATGCATCTTTTAGGAAGTTTCTGAGATATAATAGCCTTAAAAGGATGAGATGCTCCTAGAAAATGCCCTCTTGGCCCACTTTTTTCTTATGAAGGATGTTGTGTTGAGGTTGAGGTAATT
Source organism: Nymphaea thermarum (assembly GCA_011799765.1). Lineage (NCBI taxonomy): Eukaryota > Viridiplantae > Streptophyta > Magnoliopsida > Nymphaeales > Nymphaeaceae > Nymphaea > Nymphaea thermarum. The sequence continues at coordinate 574,428 of JAANDH010000108.1, forward strand.
GGTTTTCTAGATAGAAAAGAAGCTCCTTTACATCACAGATATATATATATATATATATATATATATATATATATATATATATAATCTATATATATATAATATATATATATATATATATATATATATATATATATAATCTATATATATAATATATATATATATAGATATAGTTTTTGCCTTTTTGGTATGTTAGAAAAGAAAATTGTTCCAAGGTTTTCCATTGGAAGAGTGATCTGGATCTCTAGCTTGACGTAAATGTGTTTCTTCTCCACTTTATGAGAATCCTTTTCTTGTAACCCTGAGAGTTCTGTGGTTATTTTGCCACGTTATTGGCATGGTGCTGATCAGGATAGATCTGAAAGCCATCTTCTCTAGTGATTCACAAAGGGTTCAACTGAACAGTTTCTAATGGAGGGTGCATTGGTGAGGATCATTTTGATTTGTTGAATATTGCATCACTTTCTAAGTGGTACATATATTGTACGTGGAAATTGACATATAGGCTATAACCATATCATTTATGACGTTGGATGCCTCTTGTTTGTAGTATTTTATATGCTAATTAGGTTTTTTTTTTTTTTTCGGGCATAGATAAGGCAATTCTTTTCTATAATTTGAAAGAGCAAGCACCTCAAACCTAAAGAATTTAAGTTTCTGATGCACTCAGATTGCAATCTGTTGTCAGTCAGTCATCTGATCAGCTTCCCAACTTAATATTATTTGGAAAACTGTAATATGCATTACTTCATTTATAGTCTGATTCTTTTTAGCACTAGAAAGGGACTTGTAAAGGGACTTGTGTAGCTAGCTCTCAAGATTTTCTTTATAGTGTCCTACTTAATTATGTTTATTCTTTATCCCATACTGGTATCTGATTCTCCTTCTTTGATTTGCATTAAAATATTTTTCAAAGAAAGAACCCTTATCATCATTCATTCTAATAGTCTGATCTCGTATTGGAATTGGCACAATTTGGGGTTGTCTGTTGTCTTGCGCCTCATGTTGTTTAGCCTTCATAGGAATGTTGCTCTCAAATACGTTCTTGTTGTCACTTTCCTAAATCTTATTCCTTCAACCTTGATTTATTCGTTTGTTTCTTAAATGTCTTCACTTTTTGACTACACAATGATGGTTGGTTGCAATCATCTTATCACTTATCAGGTGAGAATGCTTCAATTTGGGAACTTGCCGATTCAATCTATGCATCTCAAACAGAAAAAGCAACAGCCGATTATCGTCCATCATATGGATCATCTTCTACTTGTGAACAATGGGGAGAGGAAGAGGTACATTTATTAACCTACCTCTTCTGTGACTGTCGATTAGTTATTTCTTGAAAACATGGTACAGCTTATGCTATTTTTATTTGCAGAGATCATGTGACAGCATGGATAGTGGTTTTTCAAGATCCTGGGGAAAGCGGAAAGGGTTTGATAACAATATAAAAAAAAAGGAAAGTACAATTCACAGAAGTGCCTCATATATGAAGAGACAGAGAGTCTCTTATGCAAGGAAGAGCTTTAATGATGATGAAGAGACAATGCCTTCAAATTTCTGGGTCCCAGCTAAAACCATGGTTGGTTTTGGTCTTCCTAACAATCCCATCATAATGTCTAGGAAGCTCCCTGATGCAGCTGTAGGGCCTCCATACTTTTATTATGAGAATGTGGCTTTAACACCTAAGGGAGTGTGGGAAACGATATCTAGGTTTTTATATGATATAAAACCAGAGTTTGTTGACTCCAAACATTTTTCTGCTGCTGCTAGGAAGAGGGGTTATATCCATAACCTTCCAATTGACAACAGATTTCAGCTCAAGCCTATTCCACCGTTAACTATACAAGAGGCTTTGCCTTATACAAAGAAGTGGTGGCCTTCATGGGATCCAAGACAAAAGCTGAACTGCATCCAAACATCCACCGCAACTGCAAAACTCACTGAGAGGTTGCGAAATATTCTTGCTGCATCAGATGGGCCACCTTCTTATTTTGATCAACAAAAGGTACTTGAGCAGTGCAGGAGGTGGAATCTTGTGTGGGTTGGCATGCATAAGTTGGCCCCACTTGAGCCTGATGAGATAGAGCCACTGCTGGGTTTCCCCAAGTATCATACAAGAGGTGGTGGTGTCAGCAGGACTGAGAGATTGAAGGCTCTTGGAAACTCATTTCAAGTGGATACAGTAGCCTACCATCTATCTGTATTGAAGAGAATGTTCCCCAATGGTCTCAATGTCCTTTCCCTCTTCTCTGGGATAGGGGGAGCTGAAGTTGCTTTGCATAGGCTTGGAATTCCACTGAAAAATGTAGTCTCCATTGAAAAGTCTGAAATTAGTAGAAATATCCTGAAAAATTGGTGGTATGAAACTGGTCAGAAGGGCAAGCTGGTGGAGATTGCAGATATAGAGCAGTTGACAAATGATAAACTGGCAACCATGATGAGGACGCTTGGTGGGTTTGATCTAATCGTAGGAGGAAGCCCATGCAACAATCTCACTGGAAATAACAGAGTCAGCAGACATGGGCTTGAGGGAACGCATTCTGCACTTTTTTTTGACTACTTCCGGATTTTGGATGCAGTGCTATGCATAATGTCTAACAAAAAATAGCGCTCTGGTACGTAGCTTCCTTGTAGAAACATTCTGTCTACAATTGTTGAAATTTCAGTTGAATAATACAAATTTTATCTCTCTTTTCTTTCACCTTGACATTACCATAGTGGCATAGTGGTTTTCTGTTACTTCTCCCTGGATTGCTCATGATTCCATATTTCAGCAAATTCAACATTTCATGCTTTTTGGAGTTCTTGTTGGAGAAACTAATGCTGACTGTAGGAACATTAAATGACTTGTGCATGGTTGGTATGCAGGAGCTGGGTGCAATCTTTGGTGAAAAGGACTGGCTGATTCTAACATCATGATCGCAGAATTGTCTTCCTCTTATTCATAAACGTAAAACCATAAATTTTTTAGACCAGCAAAAAAGCCCAGGATTTGGAAATTCTATAAGCTGTTCTCAGCTTTATTATGACCAGTTTGACAAATTTTTTATTGGATTTATTGAACTATTCTTGCACTCTAATTTTTTACGAACAGTAATTTCTTTGTTAAGTTCTTTCATTTCCCATTCCCTTTCCCACTGTCAAAATTGCAGAGTTTTTGTTTCACCTATTCTATTTTCCTAAATGATTTCTTCTGGCGTCTGTTTGATCCAAAAAATATGTACACCTCCATGTGTATAGATATCCTATGGCATTTGAGGATCAAGGAAGACACAAAGAGGTGCCTCTGGATGATCTTATGGTAAATAATAGTTTGTTGCGAATGTGGACGTTGCACCTATGTCACATAGGTGCTTTTAAATCGTTTCATGTAGAGCAGATAAATCGTTTCATTACAGTTTCCGAGTGTGGGTAAGTCTTTAGTTTTCGGCTATATTTATGATATTTAATTGTGGATAGCCGTGGCCATAAATCCACTAGTTGTCACAGGGGCGTTCTCATTGGCATTATATCACTAGACCATTTCCGTGGCTCTCTCACTAGACCATTTCTCTCTATATATATATCTTATCAATCCACTAGTTCCGGGAGCCGTCTCTCATTGACATTGTATCATTAAACCATTTGTTAATGTCAGAAAAGTTTCTTTACATTGAATCAGATCTGCATTGGAGAATAATAATGGAATATGTAGACTGCTGGAAACTTTTGAGGGTTTCTAACATGCCCAATGGAAGTAAATACTCCCTGTGAGACTTTGCCTATTGAGAGCTGTAAGGCAGCTAACATTTGAATCCATGCAACGGCCTCAGTCAACATGCTAGCAGCAATTGGTGAAAAAGAATGCGAACTGGTAGACATTGTTCATGTTTATCCATACTTTTATGAGCAATGAAGCTTCTTTTGGGGGAGAAATAATGTAATATCAACAGTTCATATTGAGAAACAAGTGTGATGAAATGCAAATCCTGTTTTTTGTTATATAGCTTCGAGTGCTTGTAAATACATGACAATGTGTTTTCAAGTGTGTCTAGGTGCATTTGAATCATAAATGCTACCACAGCTTCTTCCTATTTGGCTGTATTATCGGTACTAGAAGATAACACCAAAACAGTTGAATTTTGAATGAAGGATGAAATCTTCCGGTTAGAGAAAGGCAGTGGATTCACTGCATTCCGTGAAGAGTGCATTGCTCAAAGAGGATGGTCTCTGCAATCGATCGAACAGGAGATGAAATGGAGCCTCTGCAGTTACTGTTGCAAAGAGTTCAAAACTAGTACATAGACGGGAGTAGGATTGTAGCAGAGAAAGGGCTTTTTCACTTACGTTCTATACTACCACCCAACCTAGAAAGGTTGATTCTGTGGTAAGATCTGAACCCGAGACTCGCAGGCGATTCTGGAGGCTGGCAAGGAAGCTTGACGTAGTTTGAAAAAAAAAAGGGTTACGCAGTACCACAGCAGCGAAATACAGATTGCGGTAATTTCTAACGAGTGACTAACCTCAGTATATAATTGCACTTCGATCCATTAGAGATATTAAACCCCAGCATAACATTGCTGTTGCACTTTATTATGAAAGTGGCTAACAACACGTAGACAAACTATGAAAATTGAATGTGTGTCTGTATATATATATATTCTGGATTGTGGCATTTGAAATTGGTAAACTTTCTGTCCCTTTCTCTTTTGAGAAGTAGCCATAGGGATCTGATTCACAGCATTGAATTTGTAAGATTGATGCTTAAATTGCTCATATATATAAATTGACAGATTAAGTCCTTATAAATGGTGGCCCAAATTCATTTCATATAAATTATAGCTAGAAAAGATACTCCCATAAAAGGACAATGTATCTATTCTTACAAATTGCAAGCCACGGTATACGTNAGATGATCGAAAGTTTTAAGATTTCAATAATTTCATGATACAACTACCAAACACCTGCTGAAGGAAGTTTTGGAAAATAAGCAACGGTGGCTTCTCCACCTGCAGCATAGGTACGCAGGCAGCCTTAGCAACAGGCAAGCTCATCCTTGGCGTGTATGACTACCGGTCAAAGCATCGGCATAACAAGCTTATTCTCTCTTTTTCCTTTTTTGTTTGTTTTTCTTCCTATTTTTCTCTGGCTATATATTTATTCTCGTGAGGGCTCTTCACTTCATTTTTTAAGTTCCACTTAAGAGTGCTGTTTTTTGACGACCAACATGCTAGATTCAGGTGTGCGTCAAAAAATTTCAGGGACCGCCTGAGATTCCTACCAAGGCCTTCAAGTGCCCGAGAAACAAATGATGATTACTGTCACTGGTAAAGTTTAACCTCTTTTTTCTTTTTTGCCTTGAATATGTTTATTCCTTTTTTCATTTTCTCACTGACCTAACAAATGCTCAAATTTTTTCTTTTTAATCCATTTTTTTGAGTTGCTTGAAATGCAACGATCCTTTGCCACTTGACCACAAAGAAGTAGTAGATTTGACTGGAACATTAATCCGGCAATCGGTGGTCATCTTCCTCTTGAGTGAAACAGAGTCCATCGGCAAATTTCGCTCCATCATTAAGCAAGAGTTATTTCTCCCTTCTTCTTTTTTGTCATCAGCCATCATAACATAAAACAAAATTTCCCAGTTTTCTTTTTTGTCGTTCTCTATTATCTCCTTTATCTTTCATTTGAAAATAGAAATTTGTCATCCAACGATCTCACTGTTTGTAAACACGATCACTAAGTTTGAGATTAAAGTATCTTCATCCCTCTCCTAGGTATGCTTTTTCTTTAATATTTTCTCATATACCTGATTATTTTTTTAGAAAAACTAGTTTTTTTTATTGCATTATTAAATTTTACTAAAAATTAGATATTTGGGGTCCACAATATAGCTAGAGATATTTCAAAATTAGTTAATTAGTGAAATTGGATTTCAAATTATTAGATTCTGATATGAAATTGGGTTTCGAATTATCAGATTTAGATTTGAACTCAAATTCAGATTCAGATTGGATTGGATAAAATTTTAAAAAGTTGGGTTCGGATCAGATTTCGGATGTAAACATGAAAAATGGAATTGGATTTGGGATATAAACTTGAAAATCAGATCTGGATTTGGTGTAGAATATCTTTTGTCGGAATATGTAATATCCGATAAATCGGATATGGTAAATAATATATACGATCCAAATCCAATCAGTTGACACTCCTACCAACTTGGTTAACCTTTCAGCCGTACACCTTCATTGGAGATGAATTTTTTGCATTCAGGGCTGGTTAGAAACAAAGAAATTTTAGTCCAACATAAGTATGAGATAACAAAAAATTTATGAGATAACGGATGGATGCATGAGATAACATTAAACACAAGTATGAGATAATGGTTGGATGTATGAGATAACACTGAACATAAGTATAAGATAATATTTATGATATAATAAAATATTTATGAGATCATGAGATAACGTTATAAACAAGACAAAAAAATGATTTTTTTTATTGCTTAAAGGGGTATATTAATCATAACAATATGCATATACGGATTGACAAATTTTACCCTTGTTGAACCCCAAATCTTCTTTTTGAAGTTTTCATCTTTATCCCTACAAAAAGTTTCTTTTTGAAATTAATCATAGGTTTTTTTGTCGTAGTCAAAATAGTGCATGAAATTACATATAGAGAGGTGGCGTATATAACTATCTTCGAAAGTTAGTGGCCATTTTGGCACAATGGGGGTACATGTTGTTGGAATTATCTTTATGTAAACAGGTGACAATTTCTGAAAAGTGAATATGAAGAACATGCAACATCTTCCTTTTATAATTTTATTGCATCTGCAACTTTTTCATATCCCAAAAATTAGAGTGGGAATAGTCTTGCTTGCAGTGAAGGTCGTACTACGTGGTGGTATTTCATTTCTCACTTGAGTAGATGAGTTCATGCACGCAGGGCATATGTATATCAGAGCTGAATATTTACTAATAGTAGTTGCATAGCTATAGCTTCACGCCACCACTTTCTCTAGCTTTTCTCCCAGCTACCTCTTCAGTAGTGGAGCTCTCATTACTTGCGGAAAATGGCCGCGAAGTTGCCCTTTTGCAACTATTATTTAGGATGGAAATAGACACCCTTTGTAATGTTGATAATAGAAGCTATGAGCCTATGTGGTCGAAAAACAACTAAGCAACGAAAGGTTGTCAGCATGCAATAAACAAAATACACACATATGTCAAGAGAAAGCATTAGCTATAATTTGGATGTCCATAACAATTGTCTTCTGCATGCCTTGAAGACTCAGTATGAGCCCAAATTTTTATGTAGTTGCTGTGTATCATTTACCGGGGCACCAACAACAGTACAGTATTTTTGTTTGTTTTTTGCTGTATGATCTAAAGGCAATATATAATAATAAAGCTATCTAGTCTTTGGAACTGTTTTAAAGATTATCTTCATACAATACGGTTTGGGAGCTGCACTTTTGATCTATCCGGAACAACGTAATTCCAAGTGGAATTCTTGCACCTTTGTTTTTATTTTCGCTTCCTTCTGCTCATAGTTTACACTACAAAAAACCTGCTTCTAATGATGCAGAATAAAGGTCAATAATATTCATCCATAATGCGTCAGTACAACTTTTGCTGACGCTGTGCATGACACAAAATGATGCATCCTTAAAAACATCGTAGTTGGAACCTTTACTGTCACTAAATTGGGTAGCATTACTGACGTTTCTGCATCTGGAAAGCCAGTCAAATGAGTGTTAAAAGACTTTTATACTGATGTTACTTTCGTCAGTAAATTACGCGAGACATCATTTAAGCATCACTAAGTCATTTTTTCACTGACGTTAGACCCTCATCTGAACATGTCCATTTTGTACTAACGCCTTCTTAGCATCAATGGATATTTGTTTTAATTTCTTATTAATATATTGTATGTTACATAATTCCATTAGTATTGGATACATATCAAAAAATGCCAAATTGGTAACTATTAATAATCAATGCAGTCAAACAAATAAAGAAGATGTGATCCACATGTTCTTTCCCAATAAAGTGTCCATGCGCTAACATCCAATGATTCAACAACAAGCATTTACTGGTTGGATAAAACATGTTCTTCAATAACAAGCATTCACGTAGGTTAGCAAGGGGAGCCACACTAGATTTGGAGGTTGTGTTGGAGTGGTGCCATGGAGTAAGGAAGCATAAATGAACCCACACTACCATAACAAATGCATGCCATTTTGATGGTTAGAAAATGAGAAGGAAAATAATATAGGAAAATGTGGTGAAAGCCCAAGAACAAACCTGGTAATTATACCAGTTCAATCCAGTTTCTTAGCATTAAGAGCTTGCATGAGAAGATACGAGTTCCAGCAGTCTACATATTCCATTATTATTCTCCAATGCAGATCTGATTCACTGTAAAGAAACTTTTCTGACATTATTAACAAATGGTTTAATGATACAATGCCAATGAGAGACGGCTCCCGTATCTAGTGGATTGATAAGATATATATATAGAGAGAAATGGTCTAGTGATATAATGCCAATGAGAACGCCCCTGTGACAACTAGTGGATTTATGGCCACGGCTATCCACAATTAAATATCATAAATATAGCCGAAAACTAAAGACTTACCCACACTCGGAAACTGTAATGAAACGATTTATCTGCTCTACATGAAACGATTTAAAAGCACCTATGTGACATAGGTGCAAGGTCCACATTCGCAACAAACTATTATTTACCATAAGATCATCCAGAGGCACCTCTTTGTGTCTTCCTTGATCCTCAAATGCCATAGGATATCTATACACATGGAGGTGTACATATTTTTTCATGGATCAAATAGACGCCAGAAGAAATCATTTAGGAAAATAGAATAGGTGAAACAAAAACTCTGCAATTTTGTCAGTGGGAAAGGGAATGGGAAATGAAAGAACTTAACAAGGAAATTACTGTTCGTAGAAAATTAGAGTGCAAGAATAGTTCAATAAATCCAATAAAAAATTTGTCAAACTGGTCATAATAAAGCTGAGAACAGAATTTCCAAATCCTGGGCTTTTTTGCTGGTCTAAAAGATTTATGGTTTTACGTTTATGAATAAGAGGAAGACAATTCTGCGATCATGATGTTAGAATCAGCCAGTCCTTTTCACCAAAGATTGCACCCAGCTCCTGCATACCAACCATGCACAAGTCATTTAATGTTCCTACAGTCAGCATTAGTTCTCCAACAAGAACTCCAAAAAGCATGAAATGTTGAATTTGCTGAAATATGGAATCATGAGCAATCCAGGGAGAAGCAACAGAAAACCACTATGCCACTATGGTAATGTCAAGTTGAAAGAAAAGAGAGAAAATTTGTATTATTCAACTGAAATTTCAACAATTGTAGAGAGAATGTTTCTACAAAGAAGCTACGTACCAGAGCGCTATTTTTTGTTAGACATTATGCATAGCACTGCATCCAAAATCCGGAAGTAGTAAAAAAAAAGTGCAGAATGCGTTCCCTCAAGCCCATGTCTGCTGACTCTGTTACTTCCAGTGAGATTGTTGCATGGGCTTCCTCCTACGATTAGATCAAACCCACCAAGCGTCCTCATCATGGTTGCCAGTTTATCATTTGTCAACTGCTCTATATCTGCAATCTCCACCAGCTTGCCCTTCTGACCAGTTTCATACCACCAATTTTTCAGGATATTTCTACTAATTTCAGACTTTTCAATGAAGACTACATTTTTCAGTGGAATGCGAAGCCTATGCAAAGCAACTTCAGCTCCCCCTATCCCAGAGAAGAGGGAAAGGACATTGAGACCATTGGGGAACATTCTCTTCAATACAGATAGATGGTAGGCTACTGTATCCACTTGAAATGAGTTTCCAAGAGCCTTCAATCTCTCAGTCCTGCTGACACCACCACCTCTTGTATGATACTTGGGGAAACCCAGCAGTGGCTCTATCTCATCAGGCTCAAGTGGGGCCAACTTATGCAGGCCAACCCACACAAGATTCCACTTCCTGCACTGCTCAAGTACCTTTTGTTGATCAAAATAAGAAGGTGGCCCATCTGATGCAGCAAGAATATTTCGCAACCTCTCAGTGAGTTTTGCACTTGCGGTGGATGTTTGGATGCAGTTCAGCTTTTGTCTTGGATCCCATGAAGGCCACCACTTCTTTGTATAAGGCAAAGCCTCTTGTATAGTTAACGGTGGAATAGGCTTGAGCTGAAATCTGTTGTCAATTGGAAGGTTATGGATATAACCCCTCTTCCTAGCAGCAGTGGAAAAATGTTTGGAGTCAACAAACTCTGGTTTTATATCATATAAAAACCTAGATATCGTTTCCCACACTCCCTTAGGTGTTAAAGCCACATTCTCATAATAAAAGTATGGAGGCCCTACAGCTGCATCAGGGAGCTTCCTAGACATTATGATGGGATTGTTAGGAAGACCAAAATCAACCATGGTTTTAGCTGGGACCCAGAAATTTGAAGGCATTGTCTCTTCATCATCATTAAAGCTCTTCCTTGCATAAGAGACTCTCTGTCTCTTCATATATGAGGCACTTCTGTGAATTGTACTTTCCTTAATTGCAGAGTTTTTGTTTCACCTATTCTGTTTTCCTAAATGATTTCTTCTGGCGTCTGTTTGATCCAAAAAATATGTACACCTCCATGTGTATAGATATCCTATGGCATTTGAGGATCAAGGAAGACACAAAGAGGTGCCTCTGGATGATCTTATGGCAAATAATAGGTTGTTGCGAATGTGGACCTTGCACCTATGTCACATAGGGCTTTTCAATCGTTTCATGTAGAGCAGATAAATCGTTTCATTACAGTTTTCGAGTGTGGGTAAGTCTTTAGTTTTCGGCTATATTTATGATATTTAATTGTGGATAGCCGTGGCCATAAATCCACTAGTTGTCACGGGCGTTCTCATTGGCATTATATCACTAGACCATTTCCATGGCTCTCTCACTAGACCATTTCTCTCTATATATATATGTTATCAATCCACTAGTTACGGGAGCCGTCTCTCATTGACATTGTATCATTAAAACATTTGTTAATGTCAGAAAAGTTTCTTTACAGTGAATCAGATCTGCATTGGAGAATAATAATGGAATATGTAGACTGCTGGAAACTTTTGAGGGTTTCTAACATGCCCAATGGAAGTAAATACTCCCTGTGAGACTTTGCCTATTGAGAGCTGTAAGGCAGCTAACATTTGAATCCATGCAACGGCCTCAGTCAACATGCTAGCATCAATTGGTGAAAAAAATGTACCAACTGGTAGACATTGTTCATGTTTATCCATACTTTTATGAAGCTTCTTTTGGGGGAGAAATAATGTAATATCAACAGTTCATATTGAGAAACAAGTGTGATGAAATGAAAATCCTGTTTTTTGTTATATAGCTTCGAGTGATTGTAAATACATGACAATGTGTTTTCAAGTATGTCTAGGTGCATTTGAATCATAAATGCTACCACAGCTTCTTCCTGTTTGGCTGTATTATCGGTACTAGAAGATAACACCAAAACAGTTGAATTTTGAATGAAGGATGAAATCTTCCGGTTAGAGAAAGGCAGTGGACATTTACTGCATTCCGTGCGAGGGTCTAGAAGAGTGCATTGCTCAAAGTGTGCAGAGTGCATTGCTCAAAGAAGATGGTCTCTGCAATCGATCGAACAGGATATGAAATGGAGCCTCTGCAGTTACTGTTGCAAAGAGTTCAAAACTAGTACATAGACGGGAGTAGGATTGTAGCAGGGAAAGGGCCTTTTCACTACCACCCAACCTAGAAAGGTTGATTCTGTAGTAAGATCTGAACCCGAGACTCGCAGGCGATTCTGGAGGCTGGCAAGGAAGCTTGATGTAGTTTGGAAAGGCCCTTCATGCAACCTCAGTCAACATGCTAGCAGTACCACAGCAGCGAAATACAGATTGCGGTAATTTCTAACAAGTGACTAACCTCAGTATATCATTGCACTTCGATCCATTAGAGATATTAAACCCCAGCATAACATTGCTGTTGCACTTTATTATGAATTACATAAAGTGGCTAACAACACGTAGACAAACTATGAAAATTGAATGTTTGTGTGTGTCTATATATATATATATATATATATATATATATATATATATATATATATATATATATATATATATATATATATATATATATATATATATATATATATATATATATATATATATATATATATATATATATATATATATATATATATATATATATATATATATATATATATATATATATATTCTGGATTGTGGCATTTGAAATTGGTAAACTTTCTGTCCCTTTCTCTTCTGAGAAGTAGCCATAGGGATCTGATTCACAGCATTGAATTTGTAAGATTGATGCTTAAATTGCTCATATATATAAATTGACAGATTAAGTCCTTATAAATGGTGGCCCAAATTCATTTCATATAAATTATAGCTAGAAAAGATACTCCCATAAAAGGACAATGTATCTATTCTTACAAATTGCAAGCCACGGTATACGTNAGATGATCGAAAGTTTTAAGATTTCAATAATTTCATGATACAACTACCAAACACCTGCTGAAGGAAGTTTTGGAAAATAAGCAACGGTGGCTTCTCCACCTGCAGCATAGGTACGCAGGCAGCCTTAGCAACAGGCAAGCTCATCCTTGGCGTGTATGACTACCGGTCAAAGCATCGGCATAACAAGCTTATTCTCTCTCTTTTTCCTTTTTGTTTGTTTTTCTTCCTATTTTTCTCTGGCTATATATTTCTTCTCGTGAGGGCTCTTCACTTCATTTTTTAAGTTCCACTTAAGAGTGCAGTTTTTTGACGACCAACATGCTAGATTCAGGTGTGCGTCAAAAAATTTCAGGGACCGCCTGAGATTCCTACCAAGGCCTTCAAGTGTCCGAGAAACAAATGATGATTACTGTCACTGGTAAAGTTTAAAATGCAACGATCCTTTGTCACTGGATTTCGGATATAAACTTGAAAATCAGATTCAGACTGGATTTGGGATATAAACTTCAAAATCAGATCTGGATTTGGTGTAGAATATCTTTTGTCGGAATATGTAATATCCGATAAATCGGATATGGTAAATAATATATCCGATCCAAATCCAATCGGTTGACATTCCTACCAACTTGGTTAACCTTTCAGCCGTACACCTTCATTTGAGATGAATTTTTTGCATTCAAGGCTGGTTAGAAACAAAGAAATTTTAGTCAAACATAAGTATGAGATAACAAAAAATTTATGAGATAACGGATGGATGCATGAGATAACATTAAACACAAGTATGAGATAATGGTTGGATGTATGAGATAACACTAAACATAAGTATAAGATAATATTTATGATATAATAAAATATTTATGAGATAATGAGATAACGTTATAAACAAGACAAAAAAATGATTTTTTTTATTGCTTAAAGGGGTATATTAATCATAACGATATGCATATAAGGATTGACAAATTTTACCTTTGTTGAACCCCAAATCTTTTTTTTGAAGTTTTCATTTTTATCCCTACAAAAAGTTTCTTTTTGAAATTAATCATAGGTTTTTTTGTCATAGTCAAAATAGTGCATGAAATTACAGATAGAGAGGTGGCGTATATAACTAGCTTGGAAAGTTGGTGGCCATTTTGGCACAATGGGGGTACATGTTGTTGGAGGTATCTCTATGTAAACAGGTGAAAATTTCTGAAAAGTGAATATGAAGAACATGCAACATCTTCCTTTTATAATTTTATTGCATCTGCAACTTTTTCACATCCCAAAAGTTAGAGTGGGAATAGTCTTGCTTGCAGTGAAGGTCGTACTACGTGGTGGTATTTCACTTCTCACTTGAGTAGATGAGTTCATGCACGCAGGGCATGCAGAGCTGAATATTTACTAATAGTAGTTGCATAGCTATAGCTTCACGCCACCACTTTGTCTAGCTTTTCTCCCAGCTTTCTCTTCAGTAGTGGAGCTCTCATTACTTGCGGAAAATGGCCGCGAAGTTGCCCTTTCGCAACTATTATTTAGGATGGAAATAGACACCCTTTGTAATGTTGATAATAGAAGCTATGAGCCTATGTGGTCGAAAAACAACTAAGCAAAGAAAGGTTGTCAGCATGCAATAAACAAAATACACACATGTGTCAAGAAAAAGGATTAGCTATAATTTTTATGTAGTCGCTGTGTATCATTTACCGGGGCACCAACAACAGTACAGTATTTTTGTTTGTTTTTTGCTGTATGATCTAAAGGCAATATATAATAATAAAGCTATCTAGTCTTTGGAACTGTTTTAAAGATTATCTTCATACAATACGGTTTGGGAGCTGCACTTTTGATCTATCCGGAACAACGTAATTCCAAGTGGAATTCTTGCACCTTTTTATTTTCGCTTCCTTCTGCTCAGACTTTACACTACAAAAAACCTGCTTCTAATGATGCAGAATAAAGGTCAATAATATTCATCCCTAATGCGTCAGTAAAATTTTTTTGCTGACGCTGTGCATGACGCAAAATGATGCGTCCGTAAAAACATCGTAGTTGGAACCTTTACTGTCAGTAAATTGGGTAGCATTACTGACGTTTCTGCATCTGGAAATCCAGTCAAATGAGTGTTAAAAGACTTTTATACTGATGTTACTTTCGTCAGTAAATTACATGACGCGAGACATCATTTAAGCATCAGTAAATCATTTTTTTCACTGACGTTAGACCCTCATCTGAACATGTCCATTTTGTACTAACGCCTTCTCAGCATCAATGGATATTTGTTTTAATTTCTTATTAATATATTGTATGTTACATAATTCCATTAATATTGGATACATATCAAAAAATAAACAAATAAAGAAGATGTGATCCACATGTTCTTTCCCAATAAAGTGTCCATGCGCTGACATCCAATGATTCAACAACAAGCATTCACTGGTTGGATAAAACACGTTCTTCAATAACAAGCGTTCACGTAGGTTAGCAAGGGGAGCCACACTAGATTTGGAGGTTGTGTTGGAGTGGTGCCATGGAGTAAGGAAGCATAAATGAACCCACAATACCATAACAAATGCATGCCATTTTGATGGTTAGAAAATGAGAAGGAAAATAATATAGGAAAATGTGGTGGAAGCCCAAGAACAAACCTGGTAATTATACCAGTTCAATCCAGTTTCTTAGCATTAAGAGCTTGCATGAGAAGATATGAGTTGCAAAAGTAACATGATTAATAAGTTCACTGACAAAATATGATACAAAGAGTATAATGTTATTGTAATATGAGAGCATTTCACTGTAAGCCATGAAAAATGATATAAAAGTTGCTTAGGAATCCTAAAACATATATATGTATATATAAAATGAGTTTACAATATTATGCTGAAGAAGAGTTCGTTAGGAACATAGCAAAGTAGAGTCCGACACGAAAGAAAAGTAACATAAACAACAATGAAAGAGTTCATTCATAATTAACTATGTGTTAAACGCAATAAAAACAGTTGACTAATGAAACACACTCAGTGAGTTTACGCAGCAAATTTACGATGTACATGACAGTTTAGTTTCACACTTCAGTTTCCATAGTAAAAAAACCTGCCAAGTCTGCTTGCCTGTAGGGTGTTGTATACTCGATATCGTCCGCTCCCTCGCTCTTTTTGCTATGGTATTGGAACTCCGCCCAATCGATGATGATCACCCGATAGTGTCAAAGGGAAAGCACCGTCCAACGGAATCTCGTGTAGTCATTTGAGGAAGTTGATCGTCTACTTCTCGCCTGGGGAAGCTGCCATCTCTTGCTCGCCTGCCAACTGGAATCTCATGCATCCCCTGAAGCAACAGAGGCTGAGGCGGTGGAAGCTGCTGCATGCCATCTTCGTCACGCGTGGGAGTCAAACGGTTGACCTGGTCCCATGTCGTTGACTCAGTGATCTCATCTCGTGTTTATTCCTTGGTATGAACCATATTTCGAATTAATTAATGTGTAACTTTTTGCACAATTTGGTCATTGCATAAGAAAACTAAACATAGAGTGAACTGACTTAGATTTCTGCAAAAATAAATGCATGAACTTCCATTTGGATCCGAATCTATTAGTTCGCATGTGTGGATCGGAACACTTGAATTGTAATGTGCCTCCATTCTAACTAAAGCTACAGATGTACATGATAATGTACATTTTAGCATGTTCAAATTTCAAAAGGAGCACATCTATCAGCCAAGTACTATGAACTGAATCTGATTTCATACATCATCAGATTTTTGAAAATTGTATTCTCAGACTAGCTAGATATATAGTTCAAACTAGCAGCCATTGGAGCATATGAGGTTTTGTTATTCCCAATTGTATTGGTCCCTGCATCCCCTGAATCCTTCCTTTTAAAATAAAATTTTCATGGTCTATTTAGTGAATCATTGGCCTCAAAGTCCCATGACCTAATTCCCTGCCAATGTCAACAACCTTTTTCTTGCACTTTGCATGAGAAGCTCAATCTCTGTCCACTTTGCTTGAGCTTCAGAGGAGAGCTTTACGATAGTGCAAATAACGAAAAGATTGAGGTCGACAAAAATCCAAATGGAGACAAAGAAAAAATCAAGGATGCAACATTGTTGATCATGTTTAATAAGACAAGGAAGATGTTATATGTTATGACCCCAAATTTTTCAAAAAAGACTGTACTTGATTTAAAACCTAGATCTAAAACCTAGATCCAGAACAAGTTAGCAATTGTTCGATCCAAAATAAATCTTCAAACCCATGTCTTTTTACCCAAACACAAATTCAAAACTCAACCTTAGACACGAGATTTAAATCCAAAACCCCGACCCACACTTCTTTTGGGTTGGATCAGTGTATATGGGTCGGAAATAATCCCTGACCCGATCTTATAGTTTTGTAATACCTGGTCATGAATGTCAGATTAGATTTCTAATTTAAAGTTGGAATCAGATATTGTAAGATGAATTGAAATATGGTGAATGATACATCCTATTCGAATATGATATATTAATATCCTTATTTTTAGCTGAAGTCTCCTCACTAAGATTATCATTTCTGGGTATAAAATCCAGAATAAACTGCTTCATTATACAAACTAGTATTCACTTTATTTGAATAAAAGATCGAGGTTTGGTAGACCCTTAGGTTGCATTTGATAACCTCTGATCTTAGATCCAAGATTGCATAAAATGGTGTGTTTTGGGAGATCGACCTTAGTAGCATGAGTTTTAAAATGCTATATATTAAAAACCATGGATTTAAGGTTGGATTGGGAGGGAGAGGTTGGGGAGGGAGAGATCCGATCTTAAATCCATGAATTTGTCTATGATCTTGGATTATCGCGGATCTCAGATCTGCGGTGAAACAAACATAATCTTATGTCAAGATAGTAGACAAAAAAAAAACTCCGAATTGTTAACCCTTTCATATAACCTCGGCCTTGACCTTTCGATCAAGTGACTGCTATGATAAATTCCCAAGTAATTGTTTGAGGATTATACCGATTGGATCATGGCTAACCAACTTCATAAGCATAAAATACAAGAAGTTCAACTTCTTAAAATCGTTATTGATCAAGAGTGTGTCCCGTTCCAGATCTGAACCATTGTAGTCCTAGTTACTTCTATCTTTTATATTTCAAAAGGACGTAACCCTAAGGTTGTGTTTGATGGCCATGGATCTTAGATCCAAAACTGCATAAAGAAGTGTGTTTTGGGAGATCCTTAGTTTAAACAAACCAATGACTTAAACAGCATGGACTTTAAATCCATGCTACCTGTTAAAAACCATATATTTAAGGTTGGATTTAGGAGTTGGGTGCAGGGGGGTGGGGTCTGTTGCGACCTTAAATCCATGGATTTGAGATCCTAAGAATCTTAGATCACCGCATATTTATGATGAGATTTGTGATGAAACAAACACAACCTAAAATTTGATGGACTAAGGATCTTCAATCTACTCATGGTTCAATGACTAATAATATTTGGGATATCAAGATCTTGATGATCTTAAATGAAATCCTCAATAACTGTTATTTTTACCTTAATCAAGTTAAAGGAGTGAATGGAAGCTACCTAAAGAGGGGTCGAAGGACCTACCCTGCTCGTAGAGACAAGGGTAGAGTAAAGACTTTGATGAGATACAGTATACCTATCAACTAATGTTTAAACCTGTATAGAAAGGAAAGATATATCACAAAACTAAAATTATATATTTAATAGAATATAAAACTTGACCTCTGATGCCCAGCAAATGAACCTTTCATAATACAAAAACAATACATTGGACTTGGCTTCTGCAAAATAAGATCATGATTGATTGCCAATGATCTTTTGGATGGGCCTTCACCTATAGGCCCTTTTCCGTGTAATAGATGAATAGAGGAAGGTGCAATAGTGCTTGAAAGATAATAAATGCAGGAATCCAATAGTTCAAGCAAAGAGAAAACAAAACCTTATTTACGGGTAGCTAAATAATTTTCATATATAAAAAAATCAAGATTTAGTTGAATGGAAAAATTTAGCTAAGTAATAGGTATATCCAAATTAATTAGCTCCCCTTAGTTTAAGCTAAAAAGTTAGGCCAAATAAATTTCAGTGTCTCTATAAAGGCAGACGTACTGCTTTTATATATATATATATATATATATATATATATATATATATATATATATATATATATATATATATATATATATATATATATATATATATATATAGTTTAGCACTTGTACAACCTGACAGACAGAGTGGGATATAATCTGTAAATAACCATGAAATAGTACTTAGTTATATTTTGAACAATAAACAATAGGTATTTGCATTTTTTTTATCGTCGCCTAACGTTGAACTGCTTTATTCTTTCAAATCTCAGTAAATCTTTTCAAAATTGCCAAGTTGTCTAATAGACAAATTGAATTATTATGCATTAGTGTGATTAAAATTAAAATAACGAAGAATATAATGATTGGCACGCTGTGGCTTTCCTAGGATTAGATTGAGGGTTCTCAACCCCGATGAGGCTTCAAATGAATGGCGTGCATCCATGACACATTGACTATGGACAATTGTTGTCATTGACATTCGAGTAAGATATATTTATCATACTGTTTATATAAAATAATCAACAATTCAAATTACTTGTACAGGTGCTACTCGTCATCCACTTTCACGATCGACGATGACCATTTCATGGTTACAGTGGATGACGTTGACGGTAGAGCATTTTAACAATTTCGCATGAAATGTCAAGTCTAACTTGGGCAATGATAAATAGATGCCAACCAAGTACTAATGCAGTCTATCAATGCCGATTAATTGCTGTATTCAACTAATATTTCACTTGCACCATTTCATTATATGAATTGGTAGACGATAGATGGTTACAAGTTTATGTATAAGGAACAATTTTTGCCTTTTATTTTTCAAAATTAATGATTCAGAAAAAACTAAAAATAAAGAGAAAAGGATGATGATCGAAGCATTTTTGTCATCTAATATTAGCATTTATCCTTTTCTTCTTGTTTGTCTTTCAAAGATATGTAAAAGATCAATGACTGAAATTGTTTTACATCAATCTAACCTCTATTTGGGCAGTTTGTTTTTTCTCTCTTTACATATATACACCTCTCTCTCTTTATATATATATATATATATATATATATATATATATATATATATATATATATATATATATATATATATATATATATATATATATATATATATATATATAATTGAATGGTGACTCTAGTTTTTCAAAGTCACCTAACTATTTAATAACGACCATTTGATTCATGAAGGATGGCTTTTTTGAAAATGTAACAAGCATTTTGGTCATTTAATAGTAGTTTACATCTTTTTCTCTATGTCTTTTCATTCATTTATTTTGTATGAACAACTCTAATTAAATGGTTGGGTGATTTTAAATAACCAAAGTCATTGATGACTATATATATATATATATATATAGAGAGAGAGAGAGAGAAAGAGAGAGAGAGCCGATAAAATGGGAATATATAGCAAAATTTGGGGACAAGAGGTCCCCTAGGTACAACCGCAAAAAACAAACCGCAAAAACAGAATCAGAAAGGAGAAATATACAATACAGTGCAGAGAAAAATAAGAGAGAAGGGAAAAGACGGCGCGGCACAGTCACCTAGCCGCAGACGAACACCGGCGCTTCAACCGAATGGCAAACTGCACATCCCCTTGCACAATACGAGCCACAGAATCTGGCGAAGAGAAGGTGTCCCTGAAGACTCTGTTGTTGCGCTCCTCCCAAATGCGCCACCAAGCTGAAATGAGCCACTTCAACCGAATGGCAAACTGGACATCCCCTTGCACAATACGAGCCACAGAATCTGGCGAAGAGAAGGTGTCCCTGAAGACTCTGTTGTTGCGCTCCTCCCAAATGCGCCACCANTGAGCCACGGCCTCCAAACTTGACCCCAAGAAGCAGTCAGGTGGGGGGAAGGACAAAAGAGGAAAAGAAGACGAATGGAAGGTGGGTTTGGAAGACTACTTACAAGGGAAGGCCAGACGTAAGCAAGAACACTGGAGAAAAAAGGGCAAGAAGTAAAAAGGTGGACCCGAGACTCAGTCGCGACAAGACAAAGGGGACACTGGCTAGCCAAACTGATGCCAAGGCGTTGAGAGAGAGAGAGAGATGGGCCGCTGACTTAGAAAAAAGAAAAAATAAATTTAACAAATCATTGTGCAAGTCAGATTCAAAAGTCTCAATCACAAAATCCCAATGTTCCAAAATTTCACGGGAGAGATTAGAGCAAGGGGAAACGCAAAAGGCTTTGGAGGATCGGAAGGAAGTTCCAATGGCTAGTAGCGTTTTGTCTCCCTTCTTATTTGTCTTTGTGTTTGCTCTGCCATTCCTGCAACTAGTCTCCCCTGATCCTACCCACCATCTTCAGAGCCTTCGTGTGGAAACGCTGCTACCAAATCCAATCTGCATGCCATTCAAAGGTAAGCTACTTCTCCTCTACGTTCCCCTGTTCTCTTCTTTCTTAACTATCAACCCGAGTTAGTCCGGCGAGATTCGGTGCACGACTGAATCTTCAGGTTGGAAAATTTTGCAGCAAATCAGATATCTATCGATCACCAGAGATTGATCTTAATTTTGTTTAGTTGATTGTTTCCTTGCATGCTTATAGGCATAAGTACCTTTACACATTGCAGATTTCCTTCTCGCTATTCTTCGATGGCCAAAATCTGTCGCCATCTTTCTCAGAGCAAAAAACAGATAAAGAACACACGCTATGTTATTTTTTCTTTTGTAGATGCTAGAATGCGTGAAAGTTCGAGAACCGTTCAGAAAAGACAGCATTAGAAGGTAGACAAGTCAATTACTTTTCAAATGCGCTTAGGAGAGATCTGCAGACATGTCTTTCCACAATTGGCCTCGTGACTAGAGGCTGCAACTGTCATCTTTAGCCTATACTTCTCAAAGCTGGAATGAGCTCTAGAATTTCGAAATTAAGCACTTCCTGTAATGGAATATTGCCTTCAAACACAAGCAGAAACTGCTAAAATATCCCTTTGCAACAGTTCGGCTGGCAACTCCTGCTCCTTCACACAGATCAACCAATGGGTATATATTCTTCGCTTCATAATCAATTACAATGAATCAATTACTTAATCTGCACATTCCATGGGAAGAGACTTCCTAGTTATGTGCTACCATATATGTGCTTGAGGAAGTGAAAATGGCTATATTATTGGTTCACTTTGAAAGTGTACTGATGTAATTTGTCCATAGGTACTACTTTCCTGGATTTAAAATTATTTTTTTAGACTGCAAACAGTGGATGGACAACATTTTAGTATATGAGTTTACAGCTTTCCACCCATGTTCCAATGAAACCTTGGAAGATACGGCGGCAGGGGAAAAAGGGAAGAAGTTTCAAACTCTTTATGGTATGTCCCTCTCGAAAGTGTGTGGATGATAATTGGAAAAGAATATAGGCAAGAGCAATTTAATGTTGTGAATTTAGACACTTGTACTACTTTTTTTGTATATTCACTTCAGGCCAATTATTAGAGTAAGCACTTAATTTTAATGGTAGGCATCAAGATAGATCATTGGGTATTCTGCTCATGATGGGCTTGGCTTGGCAGCTATTCAACCCATGCGCTGGTCTGAATTAAAAAAAATAAAGGCTGGTTTGGACCGGTCCGGGCAAAGTATTGAGGGCCTCGCACCTTTAAATCTTGCCTCTCCATATTTTATAGTAATGGAATGTACTTTTATGTTGGTTTTTAGTGATAAAACAAACAACCATTTAATCACAGAGGTAGATAGCTGATATATATATATATATATATATATATATATATATATATATATATATATATATATATATATATATATATATATATATATATAACATTGTCATCTCAACTTGATCCATCAGACATGAAAAACTTTGAAGAAACAAAACTATAGGAGGGATAAGAAGATAAGACGGCATTACTTTAACTATAGTAGTCTACTATGCAACTAATATATGGGATCTCTTAATTTGTTTTATTCTGCATGTGTGTGTTGTAGGTTCGAGCAGCATTCATGGAAAGTCAGTGGCCCAAGTGGTCAGTCGGTTCGGACCTTGTTCTCCCTTCGCCGGCACCAGTACGGAGCGGAACTTCACCCAACAGCTCCACCACGACAGCGTTCGGACCAGGTGGATCCACTCGAGGGTGCTGCTAGACACCAGCAACCAGAACGGCACAACCCTTCCGGCCACTTCCGGCGAAGCGTTAGGTGCTCTGGAGTTCATAGTAAAGATAGGACTGGGCACTCCCAAAGAGGACTTCCTGGTGCTGTTCGACACGGGAAGTGACGTGACATGGGTGCAGTGCGAGCCCTGCCCAAGCTCCTGCTACCCTCAAGAAGGCCCAAGGTTCAGCCCCTCTGCCTCCGCCACATTCCAGTACTTCCCCTGCAATGCAACCCAATGCCGGGAGCTTGAGAACGAAGGAAATCGAGCAGCATGCGACGGATCAACTAGGTGCACGTATGAGGTAAGGTACGATCCATGCCTTCCACCCCATCTCGTGCCCCTTTTCCAGTCATGTGGGCGGTTTAATTTCGTTATATGCGCATCCATCCCCGGAAATCCTCTGTTCACCTGGAATGAAGATTCAAATTTAAAAAAAAATGATCCCATTTCATCAGACATTGGATAGAATTTTCGACCCTTGGTGGTCGGAACAGGAAGGGACAGCCGGAATCGCATCACACCTATATAGAAGTGACCATTGCAGGCAACGGTGAGCTTCCGGCAGACCCATGGATAATTTAAAAAAAGAACACCCCGGCAGGGGTTTGCTCCGGGAGTCCCTTCTTCTCGATTATAATGTCGATGCTAGATAGGGCTATTGAGAGAAGGATAGCGACCATCGATAGACGACGATGCCGCTGCCGAATGCCGGTCATTTTTTTCCGGTGTTAGAAAAAAGAAATAAAAACAAAAATGAAAAAAGAAAAAGAACCCACCTGCTCCGGTGTTGCGTTTTCTCGTGTGAGCTTCCCGCGAGGCCACCGACCGATCATCATCAGCCTGTGACGCGTCACCGGTCGCCGGAGCAGCGTCTCGATGAAGAAAGAGAGAGAAGGGTAAATAAAGTTTTTATCATGCGGCAGCACCACATGCTGCTCATGAAGCTGTAAATAAAGTGCGGGAATGAATCGTATTGGAAAACATTTCCCAAGAAATATACGATTGATTCTTTCACTAAATTGTGAATGGATGATTACCAAATTTGGTGCTGTTTGTGGACCATGTCCTTCTTTGCAGGTACGGGGATGGCACGCAACACTCAAGCGGCCATTTCGGACGGGACACCTTGACGCTGACGAGCAGCGAGGTGTTTGCTAATTTTCCCTTTGGCTGTGGCCTGGAGCAGGTAGGCAATTTCGGAAGAGGAGCAGGGCTGCTGGGACTGGGAAGGAACAAGCTGTCCCTCGTGTCCATGACGGCCAAGTATTACGACAGCGTCTTCTCCTACTGCCTTCCATCGTCCACCTCAACCGGGTTCCTAACGTTCGGACCTGATCCAGGGTCCGAATCCGCTTCATTTACAAGGCTGCTCACGGTTCCCCAAATACCAACCTTCTACCTTGTGTCGTTGATAGGCATCAGTGTGGGAGGGATGCCCCTAAACATGTCTTCTTCCGGAGCTATGATCCTGGACTCTGGCACCTCCTTATCAGGTCTGCCGGCTCCGGTGTACGCCGCACTGAAATCAGCGTTCCACGCCCACATGTCCGCGTACAGTTTAGTTCCTGGAACCCACGGCCTGGACACCTGTTATAACTTTTCAGGGCACACGAGTTTCTTGATCCCGAGGGTCACGTTTCACTTCGAGGGAGGGACGGATTTGGATCTCCAAGGCGACGCTATCATGATCGGTGCCGACATGAGCGAGGTTTGCTTGGCCTTTGTTCCCCAGGCGCAGCTTGGGATCTTAGGGAATTGGCAGCAAAGGAGGACGCAGATTATTCATGACCTCGCTCGGTCTAGAATCGGGTTCGTACCGGGGGCGTGCAGTTGATGGGGATCAAAATTGATCCTTACCTCTTTCATGGAAGCTTTTATTTTCTTTCATTCAGTGTGTGTTCGTTTAATCTATGGAACAGATTCATGAAACACTTTAAAAAACTTTTTAGGATAAATGCATGGAACAGAACGAACTGTAACATACTGTTACTCTCATTCATCATTGCGTGTTAGATGTTCATACCCATTATTTAATTCTCGATGAAACTCTGTGAGGTGCATAAGTTTTGTGCACTACTGCTTTTCAAAATAGGAAATTGATTTGGACCGGTTAGGCTGCTGAGTTATTGGGTCAGTTGAACCAGTTAAGCATATACATAGGCAACAGACCAATAATTTTCTATAAACATTATATGTGGGAGAATTGCAACAAAATTAATTCAACTAGATTAAAACTTTAAGATATTTTATAAAAAAATACAAAAATTTAATAGCGTGAAGCATTGCCCCCGCGAATTGACTGGTTACTACAATCGATTTGGTTTTTGTTGTATCACCAAAGCATGAAACTAGTTTTTTGATTTTCTTAAAACTATTTTTCACAAAAATATTTTTTTTTTATTATGTCATCCAAACTCAACCTTAGTTATTAGCCTCAACATGTATTAGTATGAAGGTTGTAATATGTGCATATGTGGAAAAGGTTTTGTGTGTGTGTGTGTGTGAGGTGAGTATCTACGCTTGCGTATGTGTGGTTGATTTTCAACATTAATATAAAGTCCAACAATTAGGAATAAAGAATACAAAACTTACTCTTCAAGCAATAACTTAAGGACCACAATTAGGAATAAAGGAAGCATCAATTATAGGATTAAAAATCTTATAATAGCATATGGAATACGTCAAACAGCCTTGGATGACACTTTCATGTGAATATCCTCCTAAACTTTACATCTCAAAAAAAGAAATTGCTAATTTATTTTCACCTAAATCCGGTCCGGACCGTCCACATGGAGAACCTGGTCACTGGTAAGTGGAGAACCCCCTTTACGATATAACATGAACAGGCAGTCCCAAATGTGTTTGAGTTGTGTGCGCCACTAGTGCATGCATCAAACATACGCCAAAACAAAAAGAAGAATATTTTTGAAATTATTGAAAAAAAAATATTTTTTGGTCTTTTCATTTTTTTCGATTTTTCATAAAAAATAAGGGTATTTTTATCATTAACCATATTAGCATCAAGTTGTAACTTTTTAATTGAGGGTAAAAAATGTTTAAAAAAGCCCCTCGTTCGTTTGTTATTTTAGAATGAGAAATTGGTAAATAACAGGTCATTTAAATCTTACTAACATCTTGTTTGGTTGAAGGGAAAGAGAAGGAAACAACAATCAATCCTTTGTTTGTTGATTAATTAAAAGAAGAGAAAGGAAAGAAAAACAAAAAGTTTGTTTGGTTGCAAAGAAAGAGAAAGGAAATGGAGGGAAAGGAAATGGAGCTATAATGTAATTACAATCTCTCCAAAATTAAAGGGATTGAGAAGGAAAGAAAAAGTCTATCCCTTTTTACCGTGTATATCCTTTCCACCTCGCTTCGCATAAGAGACATCACATGACCTTGCATGGCTCTTTCTCTCCCTCCTCGCCGCTGGTCAAGACTCCGACAAGCACGGGCCTGTCTCTCTCTCCCTTCCCGACACTGGAGACCTGGATGGTATTTCGACCTTTTTACCAAAATCAAGTTTTTGTCATTTTTGTGTCATCCAATTAGTGCACTGAAAATTTCAATGATTGATATAAACTTTTATTATATTTATTACTATAAAATGAAAATACAAAATGACGCTAAGAGGTCTTCCAGCGGCGGCAGAGGTGGAGATGTCGGAGATACAGCTCGGTGGTCTGCATACCGGTGGAAGGGTGTGTTTTGTTTGGTGAATATAGCCGGTGACTACTAGACTATAGGTATACCTTTGAGAATCTCCACGGGCGGTGGGGGAGTTCATTTAACCCTAGGCTCTTGGTGAGTGGTCAGGGGCGAAGCCAGGATTTTTTTCATGCGACCTTTGGACCCGGACAGGGCCAAACTGAATTGTAATACAAAAAATATATTACGTAATTAAAAAATATTTTTTTCAATGTGAAAAAAATAATTCATTGGCTGGGGTAAGGCAATGGCCTAGGCGAGCCCCCCTTCCCTCCACCTGTGAGTGGCAATGGCCGTTTCAAGGTTAAGGTGGGAACAAAGGCGGAGATCCATATAGTGCTATGTAAGCAGGCATGGCGTGTTGGGGGGCGTTTTCTAATTGCGAGCGTATAGTTTATAGGGGGATCAAGCGATCGAGATTTGGCCTCTTCCACTTTTGACTTCCAAAGTTTTTTTTTTTTTTCAAATATAACAGGTTGAGATAAGACCACACAACAATTAAAATGAAGCTATGGAAATCATATAACAGTTGTGTGAATAATTCAACTATGTATCAAAATTAGTTTATATAAAATGACTTAATATTTATCAATGACACTGGTGACAAAAATACCCACGAAACAAAACGTCGATGTATAAACAAAAACAAATGACTAACTTAATATTTATCAAAATTTTGATGTTACAAGAGCCGTTCATTTTTCAATTATTAAAATAACATTATTAAAGTACAGATGACTAACTTTTAATATATGTTTCTCACCATATCACTCATCATATCTATAATGTTAGATTGCAGTAGAAAAAATACTTTAATAATTAATTTTATTGGGTTTGCCCACTAGCAAAGTAGTCTGGTTACCAAATTTATTTTATATATATATATATATATATATAAAGAGAGAGAGAGAGAGAGAGAGAGAGAGAGAGAGAGAGAGAGAGAGAGAGAGAGCACAGAATCTGGAATACAAAATTTGGTCTTCGATGGGATGCTTGGTGTATGATTCGGCAAGCATAAAAGAAAGTGAACTCTGCTTGCAGTTTACGTCAGTCAAGAGGAAGATCTCATGGCTGCTTTCATACGATATCGGTAGGGGTACCGGCAGCAAAACGATCTTTGATGTCTGGTTTGTTTCCCTGAATTGCAATGTTTTGAAGACATTCTTGTATCGTGGAGCTTTTCGGGCATGGATGATTGGCCTCTTAGTGATATTATCATATCTACCAAAAACAGTTGGAACAGAAGATGATCCATGCTAGAAAGCAGGGGCAGATCCAGAGGACGTTCTTTGGTGAACATTGAGCAATCTAAGCATCTTCTTTCTAATATTTCTGATTGTGAACCTTCTGCTGAAGTTGCAAATGTGCTTTTGTCCATGTAATTCTTCTGCTATAATAGCATAAATTCTTTGTTCTCGTTATTCTTTGTTTGTTGATTGATTGTTATTGTTTTACGATGATTGATTAAATCAAGAGGAATAGCCTCCCGCAGTCTGCTTTTCATTCAGTAACGTCACTAAAATTCCGCTGTCATTGTCGTAACTCATAAACATTACCTGTGAAAACCAAATGGGTCGAGCTGAGAGGTTTCTCATGTTCATTTTCAAGCAACCTCTATTTGTCCAATTTGTGCTTTCTCTATACGGTTTTGGTACATTGATCATATCTGGTACTGTTTTTAGCCAAAACCCAAGAAAGTATGCTTCCTTTACAATAGTACTCATGTGACAAAGGTTAGAATCATATATGAAGCAAAGTCGTCTGCATGTTTGACTCATTATGAGCCCAAATTTTTATATAGTTCTTGTGCCTCATTTCCCAGGTCACCAACAACAGGTCTTGCTTGTTTGTAATGTATGATTTAAAGGCAATAAATAATAATTCTGGGCGGAGGTCTTCCACCTATGTTTTTATTTTATCTTCCTTCTACTTAGTAATTTTACACTACAAAAGAACCCATTTTTAATGTCGCAGAACAAACATCAATATTAATCCATAATGCGTCAGTAAAATTTTTGTTGACCCAAAATCATGCGTCAACAAAAACATCGTTGTTGAAACCTTTACTGACTATTGAAACACGTCAGTAAATTGGGTATCACTACTGACGTTTCGTGTTGGGAGATTGAGTCAAATGAGTATTTAAAATATATATATATATATATACTGATGTTTACTTTCGTTAGTAAATCACATGACTCGAGCGTAAACTGACATCCTTCGAACATCAGTAAATCATTTTTTCACTAACGTTAGGCCTTCATTTGAACATGTTCATTTTGTACTAACATCTTCTTAGCATCAGTAAATATTATTAATATGACATAATTCCAATATTGGATACGTATAGAAAGATGTCAATTCGTAACTCTTAATATTAATGCACTTAGACAAGTAAAGGAAAATGTGATCCACAAGTTCTTTCGTAATAAAATGTCCATGCGCTTACATCTAATGATTCAGCAACAAGCGTTCACTGGTTGGATCAAACACGTTATTCAATGACAAGCATTCACTGGGAAGGCCAACAGGTGAAGGCCAACAGGTTCTGCTGCAAAGAGAGCCACACTAGATTTCGAGGTTGCACTGGAGTGGTGAAATTGAGCGAGGAAGCATGAAGTGAAACCACAACACTATAACAGACGCATGCCATTTTGATGGTTAGAAAATCAAAAGGAAAAGAATGTAGGAAAAGCTTGTGGTAGCCAAAAGAACAAACCTCGCAGCTATACCAGTTCAATCATGTTTCTTCATTTACATTGCCCTTGATCTAGCATTAAGAGCCTGCATGAAAAGAAATGAGTTGCATAAGTAACATAATTAAGAAGTTCAGTGACAAGATACGATACAAAGAGTAGAATATTATTGTAATATGAGGGCATTTCACTTTAAGCCACAAAAAATCATATAAATTAAAGTTCCTAAGGAATCAAAATACATATGTATATATAAAATGAGTTTACAAATTGCCACGAGACAAGTTCAGCGCCATGTATTCCCTTGGTACCTATATGTCACCATGACTAAGATTTTGTTTGTAGCAACTTATGTTACATGACCAAATGTCCTCATAGAAACCACATGTCATGAAACTAGAATTTGCAGAAAAGCACTTCCACAATAATATACGGAAGAAGCATTCATTAGGAAGATAGTAAAATATAGCTCAACGTAAAAGAAAAGTAACATAAACAACAATACAAGAGTTCTTTCATAATTAAATATCCGTTCGACTCAGTGAACACAGTTAACTAGTGAAAGGCACTCCATGAGTGCACGCAGCAAATTTACATTGTACGTGAAAGTTTAGTTTCACACTTCAGTTTTCATTGTAAGAAATCCAAAAAAGAAAGATCCTAGGTATAAAAAGGAATGATATGTCACAAAACTAAAATTATTTAAAAGAATAAAAAAGCTTAAAAATGCAAATTGTGCAATTTAACTGAGTAACCTATGTCAAGAAAACCAACCTTTCATAATAAAATACATTGGACTTGGGTTCTGCAAAATAGATCATGATTGATTGCCATTGATCATTTGTATGGGCCTTCATCTGCAGGCCTTTTTCCGTGTAATAGATGAAGGTGCAATAGTACTTGAAAGATAATAATGCAGTAATCCAATAGTTGAAAAAAAAAAAGAGAAACCAAGACCTTATTTATGGGTAGCTAAATCATTTTCATATATAAAAAATCAGCATTTAGTTGAATGGAAAATTTTAGCTAAGTAATAAGGCAAAAGCTTATATTCTACTCTACTATTTTACTATATCCAAATTAATTGACATCCCTTAGTTAAGTGTTTTGTGATTTTTTTAATCAATGCTAAAAAGTTGGGTCAAATAAATTTCGGTGTCGCTACAAAGGCGGATGTACTGCTTATATACTTTCTTAAGAGGTTAAGATGACATTTCCAATATATAGTTTAGCACTTGTAGACCCTGAAAGACATAGTGGGATATAATCTGCAAATAACCATGAAATACTTAGTTATATTGTTAGCAATAAACAAAAGGTGTCTGCATTGTTTTTATTGTCGCTTAACGTTGAACTGCTTTGTTCTTTTAAATCTCAGTAAATCATTTCAAAACTGCCCAGCTGTATGTATAATAGACAAGTTGAATTATTATGCATTAATTTTGCGACCTGCTCAACGCGGAATTAAAATAATTGAAGAATATAATGATTGGCACGCAGTGGCTTTCCCGATGAGGGCTTCAAATTAATTACGTGCATCCATGACACATTGACCATAGATAATTAGTGTCATTGACATTCGAGTAAGATATATTTATCATACATATTGTTTATATAAAATAATCAACAAATTCAAATTACTTGTACAGGTGCTACTAGTCATCGACTTTCAGGATCGACGACGACCATTTCATCGTTACGATGGATGACTAATTGTTGTATTCACAACTTGACTGATATTTTACATGCCCAAATCAGGCACACGGTGGATGATTTGATGTTCATGTATAATGAACAATTTGAGTTCTTGATATTTTAAAATTAATGATTGAGAGAAAAACAATGAGAAAAAAGTTATGAGCATTTTTGTCATTTAATATTAATATCCATCATTTTTTTCTTGTTTGTTTCTCAACTAGAGATATGTAAAAGTTCAAGGGCTGAAATTATTTTACATCAATCTAGCATCAACTTGGGCAGTTATCCTCTCTCTCTGTACATATATTCACCTCTGTTCCTATTTATATCTAAGAAAGATAGTTTCATCCAACATGCTGGGTGGTTTAAAAAAAATACAAAATGTAATGAGCATTTTAGTCATCTAATATTAACTTGCATATTTTTCTCAAATATAGAAAGAGAGAGAGAGAGAAAGAGTGCGTGACTAGACAATAGAAAGAAATAAACAAATAATTGAACAGATCATGTCAGACTCAAAAAAGTCTGAATCACAAAATCCCGACGTTCACAACTTCACGGGAGAGACGAGAAACGCATAAGGCTTTGGAGGGTCGGAAGGAAGTTCCAATGGCTATTAGCGTTTTGTCTCCCTTGTTATTTGTAGCTGTGTTTGCTCTGCCATTCCTGCAACTAGGCTCATCTGATCCTATCCACCACGTTCAGAACTTTCGTGTGGAAACGCTGCTACCAAATCCAATCTGCATGCCATTCAAAGGTAGGATCCCTCTCCCCTACTTTCCCCCCGTTCTCTTCTTTCTTAACCAGAAAGCTGTGTCAGTCCGGCCTCTTTCAGGTAGGAAAATTTTGCAGCAAGTCCGATATCTATCGATCACCACATCAAGCCCAAGTTTTTAGAGAGAGAGAGAGAGAGAATCGATCTTGATTTTGCCTAGTTCATTGTTTCCTTGCATGATCATAGGCACGAGTATCTTCACATGATGCAAATTTCCTTCTCGCCTATTCTTTAATGGGCAAAATCTGTGGCCATCTTTCTCGGCACAAAAAACAAATGAAGATCACCCGCTATGTTATTTTTTCTTTGCTTTTGTAGAATTGCTAGAATGCGTGAAAATCCGATAACCGTTCAGAAAAGTCAGCATTAGACGGTAGACAAGTCGATTACTTTTCAAATGCGCTCAGGAGAGATCTGCAGACATGTCTTTCCACAATTGGCCTCGTGCCAGAGACTGCAACTGTCATTTAGCCTAAAGTTTTGAAAAGAGGAATGAACTCCAGAATTTCGAAATTTAGCATTTCCTGTAATGGAATAACCTTCAAACACAAGCAGCAGCTGCTAAAATGTCCCTTTGCAACAGTTGGGCTGGCAACTCCTCCTTCCTACAGATCAACCAATGGTTATATAACTTTTTTCCCTTCATAACCAATGACAGTGAATCAATTCGTTAATCTACACCTTCCATAGGAAGTGAAAATGGCTATATATTAATGGATCACTTTGAAACTGTGTGGATGTAATCTGCCCCTGGGTACTACTTTTCTTAATCTTCTAATCGTCCGTGAGTTATATATGAAACAACACTCTGATGAATGGGTGTACCGCTCCACTCCCATGTTCCAAAGCAACTTTAGGTGCCGGGTAACAGGGATAAAAGGAAAAGAGGTTTCGGCCTCTTTTCGGCGTGTCTCACTCTGGAAATTGTGTGGATGATAATTGAAAAAGAATCTAAGCAAAAGCAATTTAATGTTGTGACCTTAGATATTTATACTATTTTTTTTCTGTATTCTGTTCAGACCAATTATGAGAGTAGTCAATGACACGAGCTTGGCTTGGGAGCTATTCTACCTATGGGCTGGTCTGGAAAAAAAAAAAGAAGGGCTGGTTCGGACCAGCTGGCAAAGTCCATATTGAGGGCACGATTGGTGGCCTGATACTTGTATGTTAATTATTTCAATATTTTGAATGGCTGTAAACGATATTTTAGATGGACTGAATCGTTGGAAGGATTTGCTATAAACATATTCATTCAACACAACCAAAAAAATGCTTATAGTCGACTTTATTGAGAGAGAAACTTTGAGCATTAATTTGGTCATTAGAATTTTCTAAAACCTTAGCCATCGATCTTTTCAGTACCTGTCTGAAAGCAAAAGTGCAGTTCATGTCTATTGAAAGACAAAAACTGCTTAAAGTAGTCCACAATAAACACGTATAAGCAGTACTTTGATCAACCCAAAAGACAAAAACTACTGCTACGCTTCTAACGGCAGAGGCTTATTGAAAGAACTAACTGTTGATCCAAATTAATGAACTTCTCTCGGCAGAGGTTTTTTGCGGATGGTTTTGTATTTAGGGGACCTCTTGTCCCCAAATTTTGTTATATATTCCCATTTTGTCGGCTCTCTCTCTTTCTCTCTCTCTCTCTCTCTCTCTCTCTCTATATATATATATATATATATATATATATATATATATATATATATATATATATATATATATATATATATATATATATATATATA